>SJXQ01012146.1:235649-262463 GCA_006408695.1 Aepyceros melampus
AGGGAGTGGCACGCCTCCCCGCTCCTCCCCCACGGGGAAACACAAACTCCTGGAAGTCATAAGGTGGTGTCGTCATCGCTCTTCCCCTGGGAACCTAGCACAGAGCCGCCTGCTCGGCATCGGGGAGAATATCTTGAGATTTAGCACAGCACCTACCAAAGCCCTATCTTCTACTTTTAAAGCTGATCTCTCACAAGAAGCCTGAGCTAGTATGATGATAACTCTAGCATCATCACCCTTACTCTCAATCTGAAGAAGCAGGGGTTCTGCAGGTGGCCCTCTTCCTCAGAAAGGAGAGGAGACCATCACCGTCCCCGCCCCGGCCTCCCCGCTCAGCGGCAGCACAGTCAGTCCCCAGCGCCCCAGCCACTTTGAAAACGCGAGCCGAAGGAACTTCCGCCCAAGCCGCGGCGGGGGAGCTCGTGTGCGATCTGACTGCTCCAAGGCTTGCCCGTCGTCTTCTCCCCATCCGCCGGCTTGTTCCACTCGGTTTGCCCTCATCGGACTGAAACTGACAGGCTGGCCAGGAAGCTAGAGCAGAGCGGGATGGGGGGAGGGGTGGGGAGGAGGGGCGAGGCCGGAGGAAGATTCGAGATGGAAAAAGCCCAGGTGACCAGGCAAGAAACAAGAACATCCGTAAGAGGAGGGAGACAAAGAGAATAAAAGTTGGACAGCCGGGGACACCCCAAAGCTGCTGAAGACTTTATGAAAGAAAAAAACGGATGAACGGAGGATGGCTCATTTATTAATTATTAACAAACAAGTAGCACTAATAAATATCATTATTAAAAAGCATTTTGTGCATGTTAAATGTAGTTATATTCTAAATATTGTCCTCCCCTTGGCTAGCCTGTATCAATCTTCCTTCAGAAGTCAACTATTTTAATTGTTACCACTGCCCTCTATCAAAACCCCAGAGTCACAACCTTAATTCCATATCTCTTCTAGTCTTTATCGCCAAGAAGACATTGTTAAGATATGATTTTCTACCTTTATTTTTTACTGTCTGTCTCCCTGCACTAGAGCGTATGCTTTACAAAGACATGGATTTGTGTGTTTTGTATACTGATGTGAGCAAGTACCGAGTTCATCATAGGTGCTCAATAAATATTTATTGAGAAAAAACAGTAATACTAAATGAGAAAGGGAGAGGGAGTTCCCTTCAATGCACCACGCCTGCTTCCTGAAGAATTCCTCTCCCCATCAGCTCTTTCTCTCCTCCATGGCTTGTAAGAGAGGCGAAGAAAATCACACGAGAGGCAAAGAAAACCTCAGTTCAAGCCATGACCTTTGCCTTTCCCTTTGAGCAGGCTTCTAGCAGCGGAGAAGCTAGAACTGAGAGCCCCACTTTGAAGTTCCTGACTGCTGCCCCCGGCCCTGGGAACCCAGGCAGCATCCCCCCATGTAAGTGCATAATCAGAGCAGCAGAGTTGAAAGGATCAAACCCTCTCACTTTACAGGTGCAGACTCTGCGACCCAGTGAGGTGAGCAACCTGCCCAAATGCACGCAGTGAGCGCTGAGTCCCTCTCGCCTCTCTCCTGGTTCATGGGGATTTGTTGGTAGGGGACCAATGGCCCAGCTGTTGACAAAATGCCCGAGACAGAGGGTGCCACGGCATCTAGCAGCTTTGGTTTTCTGTGTACTCGTCCCTCCTCACCCCTGCACATGGCTGTCCTTTCCTAATTTTTCCAGAGCTGTGGAGAGATTCAACTAGAGATTGTACTTGGCCTGGCAGACAACACCCAATTTGGACTAGCCAGGGGAGAAGGCTCAGGCGGTAGGTCACAGGCCTCAGGAACCCAGGTGACAGAGCAGATGTTCAAAGCCAGCGAGAAGAAATGACTGGCCCAGAGTGTCTGTGTGTGCCGAGGCTGGAGGAGTCCAGATTTTCTGGTTCCTGGTTCTCTGCCTGCAAATTTCTCTCCCCTCCCTCATCATCACTCCTTGAGCAGGGAAGAGCCGGGTATACAAGGAGAATGTCAGGCAGGTTTTTCCTGATCCTCCCAGATCTAAGTAAGCCTGACATATAGGAGCTTGATTTTACCCATACGCTTCTGAATGGATGGAACCACGTCTTTAGAGACAGCCAGCAGAGCACAAGGAACAAGAGCTAAGAAACTAACACTTAAAATAGGCCACAAGGGCTCCTAATTATTGAGCATCTAATAAGTGCCAAGCACCCAGTGATTTATCCTCTGATCCAATCCACACAACAGTCCTACAGTGCAGGCTCAGAGAGGTTCATCAGCCTGCCAGGTGTCGCACAGCCACTGCTACAGAGCTGGCATTCAGACTGAGGGGTGCCTGACACCAGAGCCAGTCAACGTTCATGCCTAAAATCTTAGCCACAGAGGACAATGTCAGGGTGAAGCAAAGGACCAGCTTCCCATCCACCTTCAGGATAAGGACTCTCTTGTCCCTCAGAGGCTGCCTTCTCCACAGGGTCCTTTCCATCCCACGATTTCAGGTTCGGTTTTCCACATCTCCTGTTGCCATGGCAGTAGGGGCCTCAACACCATTCAAAAACCCAGAAGAGGAAAAGAAGAGGACTCAACTCTTTGATTCAAGAGCTGACCAGTTCTTTTAAAAGATAAACTCAATCAGGTCCTTGAATCAGGATTCGAAATGGAAGCCAGATAATGGCACTTGTGGGCATTGGAGTTATTTAGCTTCTTACTCCAAGAAGCTTAGTTCCCTTTTCAGACATGATCTCATTCTTCTCTGCAGGACCTCAGAAAAGAAACCAGAGAATTGACCGGGGCAATTCTCTGCGGGGTGAGACTAGAGGAAGGCTCACGGCCCCCGCCCATGTGTCTGAACTTGTTCCTCTTCATTTTTTTCCTACCAGCATGGAAAATAAAGATGCCACACCACTGGCAATGTTACATGAAAGTGGGAATTTATGTGAGGCCCGTGGTTTGCCCCATCAAGTTTAAAAGATGAAGAAATAAATATGCTGCAAGGTTTGGAGACTATTAGAGATGAGAGGGACTTTACTGTTCTGAGAACCATTCTGACCTCCCCGCCTCTCCATCACCTACCTCGCATCTTCCGGAGGAGCAACAGAAGCCCAGAGAGATGAAGCAAACTGAAAGGAGCAAACTTCAGCTCCTCACCTTCAAAATAGCCTCTGGAGATTGGGACTACCTTTCCTGTGGCCAGGAGAGAAGCAGTTTCTACCCCTTCCAGGATGCTCAGAGTATGTTTTGTTCATCACTCACTCTTCTGGGTCTTTGGTTTTCCTTCCTGACTGCTTGCTCTTAGCACATTGGTATAGGGGAAAGAGGGCTTCCCTGGTGACTCAGACTCAGTAAAGAATCTGCCTGCAGTGCAGGAGACCCTGGTTTGATTCCTGGCTTGGGAAGATCCCCTGGAGAAGGGATAGGCTACCCACTCCAGTATTCTTGGGCTCCTCTGGTGGCTCACCTGGTATAGAATCTGCCCACAATGTGGGAGATTTGGGTTCAATCCCTGGGTTGGGAAGATCCCCTGGAGAAGGGAAAGGCTACCCACTCCAGTATTCTGGCCTGAGAATTTCATGGACAGAGGAGCCAGGTGGGCTACAATGGGATCGCAAAGAGTCTGCAAAAGACAGAAGACTCAGAGGGTTTTTTTAAGTGCAATGAAACTAAATAAAATTTTAAAGCCTTTAAACTAAAAGAAAAAAGAATCCAGGTCCTTGCTTAATGTTTCAACATCCTAGTCTTTGCGGTTCAGATATTTTAACATTCAGTTCTGGATTCCATGTCTCAGCCCTCCAGGATTTTATACTTACACACTATGGTTTAAGTTTTGTTGACGTGTTCTCCTACAGAGAGATCTGTTGGGAGTTCAGAACTCCCGACAGATCAATTTCTAACTTGGTCAGAGATTTCCAACTTGGTTAAACCACTCAGGGATGAGAGAAGAGACAGAGCCCTTGCCTTTGTAGAGCATGCTATTCAGTAACCAATTTCCTTGCTTGAAGGTAAGGCCAAGGGTGTTAAGCACTGTTTGTTTAGTCATCTATGAATCATCTTTCTCAGCTCTCAGCCCACACTGCTAAGGAAATTTTATTTGAAATTTCCAACAGTCTCAGCCTTGGGTAGCACATAAACATAGAAGAGAGAAATGGACAAAAATGCAATTCTAGAACTTCCAATATCTCAGTACATTGGAAAATTGAACACTCGAGGCACTATTTAGAAAGCATTCATTCAGGAATTCATCCTCATATTTAAACTGAACTACCTACTTCCTTGTCTTGTCAGAATTAGTCTCAAAGTTAGTAGGACTTGGGAGGCTAAGTAATATTCCATTAATGCCAGAGTTGCAAGCATTAACAAATCCTTTAGTGCCCAATATGCCTGAGTTCAAAATCCTTAAGCAAGAGACTTCAAAGGTAGTCCATTGACTAAGGTTCTGTGCCGCCAATGCAGGGGGTTGTGGGTTCGATACCTGGTTGGGGAGCTAAGATACCACGTGATTCCCAATTAAGGATCTAAGATCCCATATGCCGTGGGGTGTGGCCAAAAGATTTTGTTTTTAATCCTTAAGCAAAAGTCTCAGGAATTGGGGAGAAATGGAGCTAATGGACTTGTGGTTTCTTTTTGCAGTGATGAAAATGTTCAAAAATTGTGGTGATGGTTGCATTATGGTGAGTATTCTAAAAAGCACTGAACTGTATACTTTAAATGAGTGAATTGTATGGCATGTGAACTACACTTCAAGGAAACTGTTCTTAAAATTCCTAGGCATCTAATTCCCAGTTTCATTATTACAAAATGAGGACAATACCTTAAAATGCTAATTTAGGCACTAAGTGATTACAGTGAAGTGCCAGGTATCGCTTTACAGTAGATGCTCAAGTTACAGAATGTCTTTTTATCAGAGCAGCAGTAGTCATAGTAATTATGATAGGGACGATATTGAAAGTATTCTCATATCCCTCATAGTTTCTTAGTCATTGTAGCCCAAAATTCCCTTTCTTCTCAATTGTTATCTCTACACTTCATTTGGAAAATTGAAAAATTAGTGATCTTTTTGTGATAGCTCTGCTGTCCAGAACAATTATTCCTATTTTCTTTTTTTTTAAATTCCTATCTTCTATTCAGCTAGTTTTACAGCTAAAAGTAACTTTTTGCTTATTTATATCATCTTTCAGCTAGACTATGAAACCCCAAGGATAGAGAAAGTATCTCAGTGCCCCCTCTCAACAACACTTGCACTTGGGAGCCCCTCAATATGATTTTTTGACTGGGTTATATTATTGCATCTGTTGGGCGGATAAAACTAATCTCCTTACAGCTTCTTGTGTCCCCCTGTTTCCCCATTTGTCTTTCTTCCCTAATTTCCATCTAGTGGCTCATCAGTCATCTAGCTATGAGTGTAAAGAATCAGTCTGTAAAAATGTCTTCCTCCAGGACTTCCATGAAGATCCAGACATTAGGACTTCCGTGGAGATCCAGACGTTAGGACTCCGCACTTCCAATGCAGGAGGTGTGGGTTCGATCCCTGGTCAGGGAATTAGGATCCCTCACGCTGCATGGCATAGCCAAAAAAAAAAAAAAACAACATTTTTTTTTAATGGCGTCCCCACTTTCTACCACCCCTGTGAGTCAGACAATACACAGAGCTGAGAGGAAGAAATCATTGTTGTAACTGACAGATTGTCAGCTGAAGAGTCTTCCCTAGAAGGGTGGGCATGATACCCTCTTAATATGGTCCTTCAAGGAAGATTAACAAATATGGCCTCCAGAAACCATTTATATATAGAATCTTGGGCTCCCAAACTGGCTTCTAAGGAGAAAAGAGTCTTGCTACTTGACAAATATTCTCCTTCCCTGGTCGGCTCCTTGTTCTGTGTAACCAAAGGATATCTCTACTACCCAAACAAAAAAACTATGTACATCAAGCAATTGAGTTAGAAGATGAGGGTTGGCATCCAGAAGAAATAGAATCAGCTATGATTAAGAACAAATCTGAATATCTAAGAAAACAGAACCCATAAACTTGCAGAATATGTCTCCTAACAACTGCCAGCTTACATCATTGGAAACACGTGGCTGAGACTGGCAGGAGTAAGTGAAATGCTATTGGTTTAAGAAGCTCAGTAAATTCATCTGGAGTACTGTTTGTGGAGCTCAACAGCAGGTCAAGTGTGCACTGTATCTTTTACAAATGACCTAGACTGATCTCCTGACCAGCAACTGAGTGTATTAGGAAAGAATGCTTTTAGCTGCAAGTAACAGAAACCCCTGCTCAATCAACAAAGGACTTGACTATCTCACAAAACTGGAAGGCCAGAAGAAATGCAGGCTTCAGAATTGATTGATTTGGTAGCATAGCAATGTCACCAAGAACCTAGGTTCTTCTCACTTCTCTGTCATCCATGCTGTTGGCTTTAATATTAGCCCAGTAGCAAATTGGCAGCAACAGTTCTCAGCATCTCATCCAGACATGTCACCATCTCTTAGAGGTAAGGAAGCCTTTTCCAGAGACCTCAAAGCACTAACCACTGGCACAGGGGAGAGGACAGTCAGGCTTACTCTGAGCTGGGGGGCAAGGTCAGTTTTCTGCAGGTATATGGCTACATGGGGAATGGAGGATACATGAACCAGTTGCAGCTCTGTTAGAAAAAAAGGGGAAGTGGAGTCAGTGTAGATAACCAAGCATGATCACTGTACAAACCACCCTAGGACTGGCAAAGCCTGAATGCCTCTGTGAGCATAGAGGCAAGAATTGCATTGTCCACAGCCTTAGGGCTTACCCTTTCTTAGAGAAAACACAGAGTAGTCTTTCTTAGGGGCTCCATAGGAAGGTCAAATTACCTGAAAGGTGTGGTAGCAATGAGTAGAAGTGACGTGAAGGTAGCTGAGGGGTGGATGGGAGCATGTAGGCAATGACAAATAAAAACCCATAGGTTTCTGCAAGATTCTGGGATGTGTAACTGACAGTGGGAAGTGAAGTGGAGGCAGGGAAGTGTCACTAGCTGTTTCCAGCAGCACTGTGACTGTCTGATAAATCAAGGGTGTCAGTGTGAGTGTCCCTGGCTTATTAAGTTAATGAAAGAAAAAGAAATTCAGATACAGGTGGGACTAAAGCCAAGCTCACAGACAATGGCCAACTCAAGGTAGGATGACAAGTGTCCTTTTGAATTGTCCTGGCCTCACTATCTGTGCCTCTCTGACAGGCATTGTTTGACACTCTCACAGCCCACATTGGGGTTTGGAAACCAAAAATGCCGATATCTTCCTATCAGTGGTTTTGCAGGGACTGTTATTATTAATTATTGGGTAGTACTCTGCAGTTAACAACAGGATTTCAAATGAATGATCCCATTAATTTTTACTTAAGATGGGTTTTTGTTGTTACCCTCTTTTTATAGTTGAGGAAACTGAGGCTCCAGGAAGTTAAGTGACCTGTTCTAATCTTCAGAGTTGGTGAAGAATTAGAACTATAACCAGGGCAGCCTCTTGTGGAGGTAGAATATCAATGTACCTTTTATTGCACGCTTTGTGGCATCTCTGAGGCCCTGAAGATTCTTGGAGACTATCTTCTACCTTGACCTGAAATTAAGCCTGAAATTCCTACTAGTGGGAACATACCTATTGATCTAAGGCACTGCAAAATGTCCATGACCACCTGGGAAAGTGGAAAAGAAATAGGCATTCTGCTGTCTTGTCAGTTATACTTTAGTGCCTATCCATGCTTTCCCCAAAATCCAGGGTAGTTTAGACAACTCTAGCATGGAAAACAGCAAGGGGTCCAAGGAAAAAAAGAGCATACTTAGACCAGAAAAAACCAGATTCGTTATGGGGATGGGGAAAGAGATGCCACAGGACTCCATCTTCTTTCTTTCTGATAGAATACAGAAGAAAAGATTAGATAAATGCCTCAAGCAGCTTGAAAAGGAAAAGAGAGCCCAAAGAATGTACTTTAAGGGAATCTGGGTTAGTTCCGAGGATTCTGAGCCTTCCCCAGGTCCCAATCTTCAGCACAGCTTGCCAAGAACACTGAATCAAACAGACAGAAGTCCCCAATGTAAACAGCCGCAGAGTCCCAGCTCAGAGTCAAGGAGCTCCCGAGGCGCTGTCTTCGGTGCTGAAGTAGCACAGCCTGGCGCAGGCAACTCACAGGGGCAGCAAGGGCGACAGCCCAGGCTCTGCGTCTGATTTCACTCTGGAGTCATGCGGCCCTCGAACTGCTTGTTTCAGATCTGGGACAGAGTGCCTGAAATACCCACCTTTACTTTTCTCTCACCACTCAAGCCAGCTTCTTGCAAGCCCAGAAAAGGGCTTTTTGAAGTTTTAAGTCTAGTACCAGGCAAACAGCCAGGTCCAATCATGCACCTCCTGAGTGCATGAGTGCATGAATCCACTTTCCATGTCCTCGTTCTCTCTTTCTGTGGTTCTTCCTCACCCTGTCTCAAGTGCAGCTCTTCCACAGACTGCTTCCCAAGCCTGATCTTGGAAGAGAATCTGGGAGAAATCTTTCACAAATTAGTGAATTCACATCGGTGTGGGACTTAATTTGAAATCTTAGATGCCTTGAAATGAAAGCTTACACTACCACTTAAGAAAGGTATTTTGGGGACTTCTCCAGTGGTCCAGTGGTTAAGAATCCACCTGCCATGCAAGGGGCATGGGTTTGATCCCTAGTTGGGGAGATTTTACATGTGGTGGGGCAACTAAGCCTGTGCACCACAACTCTGAAAGCCTGCATGCTGCAACTAACTATTGAAGCCTCTACTGTTCTCTGGAGCCGTGCTCCCCAACAAGAGAGGCCACCACAAAGAGAAGCTGGCACACCGCCACAAAGCATAGCTCCCGCTCGCCGCAACTAGAGAGAGCCTGCACGCAGCAACAAAGACCCATAACAACCGCATTTTTTTTCTTTTAATCACGTAAGAAAGGTATTTGAGAGGCAGTAAGAAAAGGGGAGTCCTCCAGGTTTTCACACCCAAAAGCAACTTCTTACTGTCTCGACAGATAGCCGGTCCTTGTTACTATTATCATGACACCATGTGAAAGGTTTTGGTGCTATAGAAAAAAAACACACTTAACTTATAAACCAGACTTATTCAGTCATAAGGATGGCTGAGAAACAGACTCTATTCTCAATGCATTTCCAATCCAGTTGGGAGGATGTGTGGCATATTACAAACCAATCATTTATACACCGATACATGAGCCAAGTTTCATGGGTGCTCAGGGTCCTGCCTGGAGGATCTAGGCATGGATCTAGAGAAGATATTTATTAGATTAATGAAAGGGAAAAGGGAAAAAGTGCAAATTTTCTGATTAGAAGATGTGGATTCCAGCCCTAATTCTGCCCATTATGATGTGTTCTTAGGAGAATCACCTGTCACATGAGAAGAAAAATATCAGACTTACTGAGCTATTTTATTCTATTTTAGCCTGGCCATGTGGCATGAGGGATCTTAGTCCCCTGACCAGGGATCAAACCCTTGTCCCCTGCATTGGAAACAGTCCTTTTAAAATTTTTTTCAATTTTTAATTGGAGGATTATTGTAAGCAATATTGTGTTGGCTTCTGCCTTACAACAATGTGAATCAGTCATAAATATACGTATATCTCCTCCCTCTTGAGCCTCCCTCTGACCCCCCTATTCTGCATACCACCCCTTTAGGTTGTCACAGAATACCAGGCTGAACTCCCTGTTTACACAGCAACTTCCCACTAACCATCTATTTTGCACACGGTAGTGTATATTTGTCAAGGCTAGTCTCCCTATTCATCCCACCCTTGTCTTCTCCCACTGAGTCCACAAGTCTGCTCTCTATAGCTGAAGTGCAGAGTCTTAACCACTGGACTGGCAGGGGGTCTCTTACTGAGTTATTTTAGAGATGAAGTGAGTTACTATAAAAACACACTTCCTAGACTTCAAAGCACCATGAAATAAAAAGCTTAACCATTTTCTAACGAGTGACAGTGCCTAAACTTGCATGTAAGTGCCATGAAGGCAAGGCCGAGTCCTTCTCGCCGAATACAGTGCCCAGCACAGATTCACATTCACAGAGGAAGTTAGCAAGAGCATCCTGATTCCAAAAGAGCTCTGATTTGGGAAATAAAAAATACAGTGTTTGTCCTTAGTGGCCACTTCTGCCCAAACCACCCCTGGGGTGCAGGGCAGAGAGGCGCAACAGAAAAAAAGACAGCTCTCACAGGGGGAGTTGGCCTAAAACATTAGCTCCAGATGGAATTTCAGCTGGAAGCATACAGCAGCAGCTAAGCTCAAAGAAATGACTGAGGTTTTCTGGACCTACTCTCTGGCTGGTGGATGAGACAAATCAGGAAGGAATAGAGGACAGGTGGTGTGGGCAGAGAGAAATGAGGAGAAGCAAAAGAGAGGTCATGATGGAGGTCACATTCCAAATCTTTTGCTTGGGTGGAAATTTTCATCGAATACAACCACCAATGGATATCGCTAGAGCTTCATAAAGAGATACTTTTAAGAAAGAAGATAACAAGGATTATTAATGTTGGAATAAACCTTTAAAATGATCTAATCCAACACCTTCATTTTACAGATAAGATTAGGGTCAAGAAAGGTGAAGTTCAAAGTAAAAAAAAAAAAAGAGCTCCTGAAAAAAAACCTAAGATTCAGGTCTTCTAGTTCTCAAGTCAGGTTTTGTTTCTCACTACCCAGTGAGATTGGGCTTCCCAGGTGGCACAATGGTGAAAATCCACCAATACAAGAGAGGCAAGTTCGATCCCTGGGTAGGAAATATCAACCTGCTCCAGCATTCTTGCCTGGAAAAATCCCATGGACAGAGAAGTCTGGCAGGCTACAATCTATGTGGTTGCAAAGAGTTGGACACAGCTGAGCACACGTACACTCATGCAATAACTGAGGTTAACTTTGAGGTGCTGCAACAAACAAACCCAACACTGCAGAGACTTAAAGAATATAATCCTATAGCCACCCTAAACTTCCCTCTTCCAGAGCATTCTCTTTTTTTTCATTTTTAAAATTTATTTTTAATTGGAGAATAATTTACAATGTTGTGTTGATTTCTGCCATATACCAACATGAATCAGCCACATACTCTCCCTTTGAACCTCCATTCCATGCCTCACCTCACCCCCTAAGTCATCACAGAACACCCAGCCGAGCTCCTCATACTCTAATAGTAACTTCCCACTGGCTCTTTTACATACGGTAATGTGTATGTTTCAATGCTACTCTCTCACCTCCCACCCTCTCCTTCCCCTATTGTGTCCACAAGTCAATTCCCAGAGCGTTCTCTTAGGTTTCTAGTCCAGAGAATAAGGAATTGGGATCCATGCTCAAGTGCTACTGTGCAGGAAGCATAGCTGGGGTCAAGAAAATCCAGCTGTACCTGTTCTCATTGGTGAGCACCAGTGGGTTCATCCTTCCTGGAAGTGTTCAGAAATCCTTAGAGCTTTAGGTAACCACAGTTCTACCTATGAAGACATTCTTCCCTGAGTATGCATCCTCACTGTTGGTTTCATGTAGTCTGTTCTTGGCAGTTTACAAGGCACATTTACATCCATCAACTCAGGAATTTCCAAACAAGGATACAAATAGGTACACCAGGGGCTACAGACATGACTGACGTAACTGAGCACGCACGCAGGAGACATGCAGAGCCATTCTCTGAAGCGCAGGAGAGAGAATATCAGAACGTCTATTTTGTCTTAAATGTCAGAAAGAAGTTAAAAGTAAAGTAAAGTGAAAGTCCTCAGTCGTGTCTGACTCTTTGCAACCACATGGACCGTACAGTCCATGGGATTCTCCAGGCCAGAATACTGGAGTGGGTAGCCTTTCCTTTCTCCAGATCGTCCCAACCCAGGGATCAAACCCAGATTTCCTGCATTGCAGATGATTCTTTCCCAGCTGAGCCACAAGAGACATGTTAGAAAGAAGTTAATTTTTACTAATATCTGATATATGGATTGACCTTGATGACTTTTAGAAGTCCCAGTGTCACTTACAGGAAACATGTTATCCTGAGGAAAGAGTGAGAGTTCCATATGTGGAAGAGTTAAGTGGAGTTGCAGAGCAAACCATTTTAGTTGTTTTGTTTTTTTAAACTTTTTGTTTTATATTGGTGGATAGCCAATTTAAAATGTTATGATAGTTTCAGGGGAACAGCAAAGTGCTCCATCATATGCATGTATCCATTCTCCCCCTAAACTCCCTTCCCAACCATGTTATCAAATAACATTCAGCAGAGTTCCTTGGGGCTTCCCTGGTTGCCTAGATGGTAAAGACTCCACCTGCAATGCAGGAGACCTGGGTTCAATCCCTGGGTTGAGAAGATCACCCTGGAGAAGGAAATGGCAACCCCCTCCAGTATTCTTGCCTGGAAAAGTCCATGGACAGAGGAGCCTGGCAGAACCCAGAGTTCCTTGTGCCATACAGTAGGGCCTTGTTGATTATCGAAACCATCTTAGTTTTATTTTTTTTTTACAAAGCATTTTTATAGTTTACTATAAACTGTAAACATGTACTGAACTTTCTGAATGCTTTTTTCTACATCTATTTATAGTGGTTTTTTTATTTTAATTTTTACTTTATTTTACTTTACAATACTGTATTGGTTTTGCCATACATTGACATGAATCCGCCACGGGTGTACATGAGTTCCCAATCCGGAACCCCCCTCCCACCTCCCACCCCGTATCATCTCTCTGGATCATCCCCGTGCACCAGCCCCAAGCATCCTGTATCCTGTATCGAACATAGACTGGCGATTCGTTCTTACATGATAGTATACATGTTTCAATGCCATTCTCCCAAATCATCCCACCCTCTCCCTCTCCCTCAGAGTCTAAAATCCATTCTATACATCTGTGTCTCTTTTGCTGTCTCGCCATCTTAGTTTTAAACTAACCCCACATACATAGAGTGAATGCTTGGTTTAGAAATATTCCCATGAAGAAATCCCAAATGGAGATGAATGCTAACAACACAAGCAATGAGAAAAGGTGAAGCTGACACCTTCAGTCCTAATAAGAGATCAACCATGCTACAACCATAATCATAATCAGAATATAAGATCAAAATAATGATGACGTATCCAGGTCCAAAAAGAAGTTGGCCGAGGTTTTTAGAAATTATCACAAGCATTTGAAATATCATTTAACATCCACTACCATTAGTAATGAACCTCATCTTTAGTGTATATTTTGACTTGAGGTGTTAGCTAATGGCATGTGTATTGTATAATTTACAAATACATAAACATACCTACACCAGGGGTACACTCGCAAATAAATTTTTACTGATGGAGAGCACACTCAAGATTTGGAGACCATTGCCATAAATCATGTAAATTCTTCCTGATCACCCTGTTTGTGGTGTTATTTTGCAGATGAGAAGACTGAAACTCAAGATGACAAAAACTCCCAGAGCTCATTAGCTACAGAATGTATGGGAAAGCAAAGACTGGTCACCATTGACACTGTTGAATCTATTTGTAGGGCAGCCATGGAGACACAGACATTGAGAACAGATTTGTGAACACAGCAGGGGAAGGAGGGGGTGGGACGGACAGAGAGAGGAGCATGGAAACATGTACATTACCATATGTAAGATAGATAGCCAGTGGGAATCTGCTGTGTGATGCAGGGAGTTCCATTCGGTGCTCTGTGACAAGCAGGAGGGGTGGGATGGGGTGGCGGTGGGAGGGAGGCTCAAGAGAGAGGCGACAGGTATAGATCCATGGCTGCTCCACGTTGATGTGTGGCAGAAACCAACACCGCCTTGTAAAGCAATTATCTCCAGTTAAAAAATAAACAAAATTTTTTTGAAAAAGACTAGCCACCAGTGAAACTGGCACCCCAAAAGCTGAGTGAGGAATTCAGGGAGACATCTGTGGAAATTAATAAGCAAACTCCACCCCCATAGCAAATGAGTTCCAGGCTCTGCCCTGTTCTGTTCCCAAAAGATTATGCCAAGAAAGCCAGCACCACAATCCTATCAGACTGAATGAGGTCTCCTGGAACCCTGGAAGCCCACAGAAACATTACCCCTTTAGAAAAAAAGCCAGGCATTTCCCCTAGCATTTAAGGATGCTTAAAGACCCTGTCACCATCCTCATCCACAAACACCAAGATCCCTAAGTGTAAGTCTGGGGCAGGAAGCAAGATCTCAGTCTCCTGATAACTGAATCTGACTCCACAAGGGAGGCTTGATCTTGGCAAAAGCCAAGGTTTTTCAGAGTCATCCCTTTGAAGAGTGCAAGGTTTAAAAGTAAATACCCTCCCACCACCAAAACTCACTGGGTAGAAATAGCCCTTGGAGGAATGGCAACCTAGTTTCCTCTGCAGCAACCCAGTCCGCCTCCCAATGCTGAGAAATGTGCTGTGCTCAGCATTTCTGTGCTGATGCTGCATCCATGGTCGAAAAGGCGGGCGGCTGCAGCAGCCACAGCAGCAGTTGCTCTAGGGGTTAGAAATCAGATCGCAGCATTTCTACCTCATTTGGCAGCAGAAGTACCGGGTCACAAGGAAGATGAGGTTCTAGTCCAGAAGCTGCTGGGCTTTGTCACTCTGAAGGTGGTGAGTAACATGGCTATTCACTGGGGTGTTAGGTTTTTGCGCTATTTCCCTAGGTGATGATTCTGGATGTAAGAGTGTGTGTGTGCATGTGTGTGTGTGTGTGTGTGTGTGTGTGTGTGACTGTACACATGTATGGACATTCATATTTTCAGTGAGCAACAATACTTGGAAAGCTGTGAGTAGAATAAATAAATAGAGTGTAGTGTGGTCAAGATGGAGAGAGACAGAAATTATGTACTCCAGCCCCTGGGTTCACAGAAGAGGAGCCTGAGGTTCAGAGAGGTGAAGCCCTTTGCCTGAGGTCACAGAGCTAGTAAGTGGCCAGGTCTAGAAGCCAGCATCCTGGCTCCCAAGACAGGAGTCTTCCCACTGCTCTGTCTGGGTATAAGATGACTCCCCTCTATACCAAGTGACCTCTGTCCCTTAGAATAGACTGAAAACCTACAGGCACAGCCTTCAAGTCCCCGAAACCCTTCTGGATGTTTCCAGGAAACGTGGGAAGCCATTTCTGACTAACTGCAGCCTGGGGCAGAAAAGCAAAAAAGCAGCACTTGTTTGCTACAAATTGCTTCAGTCCTAATGGCTACCTCCTCCCCTCTAGGTTATTCTTTGGGTCACACTGCAAACAAAGTGTCTACAGCACCAGCAAATCTTCCCAGCAGGGTCAAGTGGGCTGCTGATACGAATAGAGGGTATGCTTCATCAATAATACCTCCCTTTGCTTGGAACAAATATTTGCTGAACAGCATCCATATGCTAGGCACTGCAAAAGCGACCGTGACATTCTTTATCTCATTTAATTCTCACTGCTGCTTCTCGAGTATTATTATTTATACCTGACAAGTAAAACTGAGGCTGGATGAGATGAAAAAATGTGCAGGCTATTTTTGGGTTTTTTAAAAATTCCCAGCTCTTCCAAGAATTACGGTTTTAAAAATAGTTATTTTCTGTGGTCCTCCTTACCAGAATGACCATTGCCCCTGAAATGGTAGGAAATGTTTTCCCCTGAACAAAAAGCAATTATCTGCAACATTCTGGATCAGATATGCAGTCAGAGCAGGAAAATGTCACCGAACATTTGGAGACTTTGCCTCTAAAATTAGGCATTGCCTGGACCTTTCGGGTTTTCTCAGGTTTTTCTCCTATTTTTCTGGGTTCTGGTTCAAGTTAAGATTACACCATATGCTTAAGGAACTTTGGCTTTTTTTTTTAACGCAGCTCTCCCCCAAACTGTGTGATCTGGAAACAAGTCACTTTACTTTTTGAGCCTCAATCTTCCGATTTATAACCTGACAGCTAAGACTAAGCGAGTCCTACTTTCCAGGGAACAGTGAAATGTTTGCGTATGTTTCATTCATTCACTTATTTGCACGTTTCTTGAGTTCCCGCGACACTCCAGGTGCGACGTTGGTGGTGGAAGGAGTTTGGGAGATAACCTCCCCTAGGCCCACAGCTTTGAGACTGGAGAGGGTACTTGTCACCAGGTGTGATTCTAGAGCAGCCCCATCAAGACCTTGTCTAGCATGCTTTCCCAAACTATGCTTACCTCAAGCCACCCTCCCAGCTCTAGACGACATGACTTTCCTCTCCCCTTGCTCTTTTCTATAATAACATTTGTTGACTACTTACCCAATGAAACACAGTGCCAGGCACTGTGCTGAGCAGTTTTCATGCATTACATCATTTAATCCAGACAATAATCCTATTCAATAGATAATATGATTAGCCCTGATTCTCAGATGAAGAAACTAGCAAAATTGCACAGTTAAAAAGGAATGGGGATGAAGTTTCTGTTTGAGATCATTATTGGAAAAGTTCTGGAAATACATAATGGTGGCAGTTGCACAGCATTGTGAATGTACTTAATGCCACTGAAAGGTACAGTTTAAAATGGCCAAAGGGGTAAGTTTTATATGGATATCTAATCATCATCATAAAAGAAAAGTAGAGGGGAACTTAAAGCTAAGTAGCATCCAACTCTAAAACATTCTACACCTAATCTCTCTCTCATCCCCACCACAGACAGGAATCAGAAAGGTATATATTCCTTCTCTAATGGAGAGTTTAGTAATTTTTTCCAAGTTTCTTAAGAAGTCTTAAAATCATGCCCAGGCATCAGAAAATTTCTTTCTGTGCTGAAAGTCATCAGTAGCCTATTCTGAATATGATCAGATTCCCAAGTCTGAACGAATCAGAAATCACTCCATCTTCCTCCTTCCATTTCTCTTCCAGCCTATAAGCTAATGCCCTCTCTACAAATTCAATACAACTTCAAACACATTTAATATCAGGTGGCTCCTTTTCACAAGTCCTAGCTCACAGGCTGTGGAGGAGCAGAGCTGAAAAAGATCTAGTTTCAGCCTCAAAGAGTTTACAATCCAGCCAAGAGAGTAAACAAATAACTCCAAAGGAAAAGTCATCAAATAGAATTGCTGAGCACCTATGCTAGACATAAAGCCTACAGAGATGAACAAAACATGGTTTTAGTCCCTCCACTGCAAAGATGGTGCAGATTCAGTGGGAAGGGTCTTTTGGGGAGAGAGATTATATGATCCTAGAAGGGATAGGTATTTTCAATGGAATGATGTTTCTCGACCATAAAGTAGCCATGGGCCTATTCCAGATGTCATCAGAGTCTGAATCTCATCACCTTTTCCTCCATTATTTTTTTTTCTTCTCCTTTCTTTGGGCTTACTCTGTTTTTCTTCCCTTTCTTTTTTACCTCCTCCATTTGACATAGATCATTAATCTTTGGTCTTTCTTCTTTACTAATATAAGCATTTTCCGCCTATGTGTTATCCTTTACTTATTTCTGTGATTGAAAGACATGAAATCTTGATAAGTAGAATTTTAATTCATTAATTAACTATCATATGATTTCTTCTTGAACCAGTGAGCTATTTAGAAATGGCTTTCCCCTCACCCCCAAATGTATGGAGAGAAGCAGGTGGATTTTTTTTTTTTTTTTTGCTAAGATTTCTCACTACATGATACTGTGGTCAAATAATACAATCTGTAAGACATTATATCATAGCATTTGTTGGGACTTCATTTCTGAGCTAGTACATGATCAGATTTTCTAAGTGTCTCACATATGCACAAAATGTGATTTTTCTAATTATTAATAAGGGGTTTCCAACCCTATCCATTAAAGCAAGCTTGAGAATGTTTTGTTCACACCTTCTAGATGATCCTTTCTGTTTTTATCAGTTACAGAGAAAGGTGCATTAAAGTATCTTACTATTGCTTCCACTGGAGGAGGAAATGGCAACCCACTCCACTATTCTTAACTGGAAAATTCCATGGAAGTGGAGCCTGGCGGGCTGCAGTCCTTGGGGTCGCAGAGACAGACATGACTAAGCAAGCTTTCATATCATTTCCAATCCATCATTTTCTCCCTGAAATTGCTTCACTTTTTGTTTTTGTATTTTGAAGCATGTTTCTAGGAGCATACAATGTTAGAACTATTCTTCTATTTAATTGTCCTTTTTAAATTGTTCATCATGTGAAGACCATCTTTATCACTAGTAATGTCTGTCTTCAAGTCTATTTGATATTACATTAATAAACTACATCTGTTTCCCTTTGGTTATTAGTTACCTACTATTTCTTTTCTCATCTTTCTCCTTTTAGCTTTTTTTTGTTTTATGTTTTGGATGCAACTCTTATAAATAGCATATAGCTAGATTTTATCTCTGGTCCGGTTGTATTTATTTCCTTCCAACTCTACTAGGCAATTAAAAGAATATTCATATATCTTATCTAAGATTTTTAGGGGCTAATTTTCCTGAAGTTTTCGGGTTTCTTATTGCCAGAAATTAAGAGTCTAGGACCCTGCTATGTAAGATGTCTTTTTACAATGCCTCCCTTAGGATGTTAAGAACTGACTCTTTCACTCCGTCTGTGCTGTTCCATCACATCAAACAAGTCCTAAATTTTATCTTGTGTCTCTCATATATCCCCAAAGAACTTCACATCCACAGCTAAAGTCTTCAAAGTCTCCTTGTGTTCCTGCTAATAGATAGTGCTACAAGTGAAATGAAGACAAAGTAGATACTGTAGCCCTCTCTATTTCTTGAAAACAGACCTTAACTTTAAGGCTCAGGCCTCCAAAAGAGAGTCACTCAGACCCTTGGAAAATGGAGTTACAATTGGCCTTCTCTGCCATTAATGGTGATGTCATTACCATGGGCAGTTGGGGAACTTCCTGGCTTTTTCACTAAGAAGAAAGCCAATAACAGTAACAGTCTTCCTTGGTGAAGAGCAACATGGCTGCCTTTCTTTCTTTTTTTAGTTAAAAAAAGTCTTCAGCTAATGTGATTGAGCACGTCTCTGACAAGGCGTTGTGTTAAGCGTCTATTGTACACTGTGCCTTTCTGGCCTGATTGCCACTCTCTGAGGTAGGTATAGCTATCACCCACCTGAAAGAGACGCTCAGAAGCTTGCAGTTCTGCCAGGGGTGTGCTCAGGCCCGGTGAGGAAACAAGCCCCCAGCTCTCCACATCACCTCCGCCCTGCCGCCTGCACAGAACTCCATGTCTTCTCATCTGTGTCCTCCTCTGCCCCTCCCCACGCTTGCGCAGCCCTGTCCCCTTTGATTCCAGTCACCTAATGATAACGAGGGAGGGTGCTTCACTCCTCCGGCTCTGAATTTCTCTTCCATCTCTGACCACTCCACACACAGTGGAGGGGGGATGCCAAGATGGCTGGTCGTCTCAAGAAGGCAATGACCCCCACCTGCTCCAGCTCCATTCACGTGGCAGCTTCCGAGACCCTCAGGATTCCAAAATGTTCCCCCCGGGATTCAGGAAGAGTTCGTACCTGTATTTCTCCCTATTTCATAATATGCTGTTTTCAAATTGCTTGTTCAGTGAGAGCATGATGGATCAACTACAGAATATGAGTCAGGAACTCAACCCTCCCCGGGTCCCCCTTCTGCTCAGACTGGGGCCAGCCGTGGACCTCACAGCACGGGCTGTGGCATTCTCCCCTGCCCACTTCCCTGCACCCTCTTTTACTGGGGAGGCACAGGGGGTGACAGGAGCAGAGCTCATCGCTGGCCCCCTCCCGCCTTTTAGAGAGAATGCAGAAAGTGAAGTCTAAAACTGGCATTTACGGGATGTTCTCTCAGTGAACGCTAGCCCTGTGAGGTCTCCTTATCATCTTTCCCATATTCCATGTGAAAAACAAGCCAAAGTAACAGAGCAAGCAGGTGGTGGAGCTGGTATGTGGTCTTGCATCTGTCTGGGCCCCGGACTCCTGCTTGTTCTCCAAGAGAGAGTCCACCCTCTATGGTAGAAGAAGACAAGGACCCACGCAAACCCGGTACAATTTCAGAAATGCCAGTAAAGCTCCTCTGTCTGCCCTAGCCATCCTTCACTGGCTCAGGGGTTCCTATAATCTCCTGAGGAGACGAAGAACTTCCCAGGTGGCGCTAGCGATAAAGAATCCACCTGCCAAGGCAGGAGACATGAGACAAGGGTTCGATCCCTGGGTCGGGAATTCCCATCCCCTGGAGAAGGAAATGGCAACCCACTCCAGTATCCTTGCCTGGAAAATCCCATGGACAGAGCAACCTGACGGGCTACAGTCCACGGGGTTGCAAAGAGTCAGACAAGACTGCAATGACTTAGCATGCACGTATGAGGATAAGAAACGTAGTGAGGTGACGGTTTCAGAGTTGGAACGTTGTCCTGCCAGCATCAGGAGGGAGCCCTGAGAAGCGGGGAACAGAACAGAAGCAGGCTGGAGCCCTAGGTCCACCTCCTGCATCCCCACTGGGGAAAGTGCCTTGTCCAAGGTCACTGCAGCAAACCAAGAACTAGAAACTTGGCCTCCTGGCTCCCATACCAGTAGCCCACCCCACGCAGACAGCATTCTGTGGGCACTCTGCCTCCTTTACCAGACAAGGAACTCTTAGTAATATCGTAACAACGATCTGTAATATCGACATATGACAAGTTAAGGAATTTGAAATGCAGTGCGATCGTTGCCTGTTCCAGAGCAGCTCAATAGTTTTAAAATAAATATTAAACAGAGAAACAAATCCCATAAAAACTAAATTCCCATCATTCCTTTTTTTATTCCCTCCTACCTTTTCTCTTTTTTATTTATTTTATTTTTATTTACTTTTACCTTCTGCCTTTTCCATCACTTGCTTCAACCCATGCTTGGCTTTTTCTTCTTATTTTTTCTTTCTTTCTTTCTTTTTTTTTTGGTGGTGGTGGTTGTTTAGGACCAGCTCAGGGTATCTAGTCTCTCACAGAAAACAGGAAACATCTCCGCGGAGCAAGGCTCTTGCTTTTCAGTTCTGCCTTGAGGGAGACAGGATGCAGGAGACCTCCCAGAACCAAATGGAAGTACATTCATCTTGTTTACAGTCCTCCACCCCAAGAATTCCCCCAGGTACTCTGGGAGCCCCTAAATCCTTTTCTACTTTCCAGCTCCCCTCCCTACCCCCACCCCAGGTGACGAAAAGCTGTGACTGTGAAGATGCTGTCTGGATGGAGGTTATTATCACTACATATCATCCAGATAGGCTTTCGTAGGTTGTACTAAGATGTCAGAATGATGCAGGCCAAGATTTTTATTATTTAGGATACAGTATACTAAGTTTATGTTGATTACTCCAAGTATCATCTTTGAAAGATAACTAGCATGAAAGTGTTGATCATGTTCCACTTTTGCAATCATATTTGCATAGTGTACAACAGAGTCTAGCAGGAGAAATTATCTTAAGTGGTGTTTCTCATCTGCTCTGTCAGTCTCATGCTGCCGGCTTCAACTTGGTAACAGGAAGCAGGACAAACGCTATGTTATCAGCTTTATATTATATACTGTCGTTCTTGTTTCTTCTGGGAAGCCTGCGGCATGGAGTCTCAGAGGCCGGTCTTAACTGGATTCCAATTCCAGTTTATGCACTTGACAAAGTCATTTAACCGCTCGGGAAAGCAGTTACCTCTTCTTTTAAAATGGGTTAGTAAGGCTGTGAGGTTTAGATCACATAAGGAAAACACCTAAACAGCACTGTGCCTGGCCCGTAGCTGCCTGGCATGCAGCAGCCCTTTGTTTTCCATACAGTGTTTTTCAAACGCCTGTCTACCGCATTCGGAAATTAAAGATGGGTAGTAAACTGACTTTGCCTATGCTGCACTGCTCACTGCAGATACGCCGGCCTCCCAGCAGTTATATATGCAGATAATCTGTTCGATGCTGCTCAACACAGAAGGGACACTGATTTTATTTTATGAACAACAGTTGAATGTCTACTGAGTGTCAGCTACTAGGAGATAAATATTCTAAATTTCATCTATTCATTCATTCATTACAAACAAGCCATCCTCCAAACGACCCCCTCGATCTTCCCTTTCCCCTTTCCTTTTTTTTTTTTCACATCCCCCAGGCCTACTACAGTCTTTTTGCCCAATTGGATGTTATTTTTCATTTTCATCTTGTCACCACCTAATGTCCAAATTTATTTAAATCATCCTCAGACAGAATCCTACAAGATATGAATCACATTTGGCGCTTTTTTTTCCCTTCTGACTTGTCAGCTGTCTCAGTTGTGATTGACACGATTTCCATTTCAGTAATTCCTACTAATTCTGCTTCAAATCTGTATATGCAATGAACACACCAATTGGCATCTCATTATTAGTCAGGACCATTTTTCCAAGGGTAACGCGCTGGTTTCATAACTTACTGGGTAGCTGCCTTGAAATGAAACTCAAAGAAAGCCTTGTCCAGTTTGCATTAAAACAGTATCCGGCATATGAATACCAACATTCTTTCCTCTCCACGACCAGATCCTTTATGTATAAGAACACTGTTTACGTGTGTGCTCCCGTCAGACTCTTATTAAACACAAACAAGGCTTTCCTCTTTGTAAAGGTATGTTGAATTGTGTATCTCTGTAGAAAGACGGAAAGAAAAACCGAATAGTTTGCCTGCACCAAAAAAAAAAAAACACACACAACACCAGTCCAAATTCTCTAATGCAAACACAATCTGACACATGCTAAAAATTGCCTGAAGCACTGGCAAGTTATAGATCTCCCTGGGGCAGATAATTCATTAGGAAATAGCCTCGTGCCCTATGTAGCAATTTGAACAAAAATATTTACTTGTGGTAATATCAGATGATAAGGATAACAGGGCTTCTTTCCGAACAAGGGGGAGGGAAGACCCTGCCTGGATGCCCATTATAAGCATTGCAAATGAATCATTAGTCTTCATCCGGCAATCTAGGTCAGGATGGAGCTAAAGGGAAGGGCTTTTAAATCTGCTACAGGGCTCAGCTTGGATCTGCTTATGTGCAGGCACAACAGGCAGACAGTTCTACTGTGGCAAGGGATTCTAAGAGCGATAGAAAAATGCTTTCACCTGCTGAAGGGACCTTCTCCCGACCCAGAGAGTCACAAGAATAAAGAGCGTTGTATTTTCAGATGAATGTCATTGAAACACACATACAACCCTCCTTAAAGCTTTCTAGGTTCAACTTTTCAGGACCTGAATGGTATCTTAAGATATCTTAAGAACGGTATCTAAGAGTAGATCTTAAAAGGGAAACAATATTTTCCAGACTGGGGAATATGTGGATTTTCTGCTTTTTAAACAACAGATCAAATGTTATTTGTGTTGAAAGGGACTTTAGAAACCATCTACTCCAAGTATCTCCTGTTGAAGGTTTCATACCCTCTATGATAGAGTGACTCACTCGCCCAAGGTCACAGAGGTCATCTTTACCATGCCACAGTTTCTTTCACTTTCAGGGTTTTTTCCTCCCCAAAGATCCTTTTTTTTGGTACAATATGAATAATTTATTAAATAATGAAGAAACAAAACAAACTGACTTCAGAACTGCCACCTAATAAACTAGGTCTGTATCAGGAACTTGTCACATGCTTTATCCTTTCTCCAAAATAATTATGAAAGGATGCTGTTTGCCAGACCTCTGACCTGGGATCCTTCTGTAAAACCTCCAGCTCTGGCTTTATGTCATTATCTTCTAGGCCTGTTGTGGTGCTTAATTCACTCTACCACATGTTCGGAAACTTTTGTGTGGCTCTAACCTGTCCTTCCAGGGCCATAAGAGGTTGGCAGTGTGTGTGTTCCTAAATTTGTCCTGAAATATCCATCAAACTAGAGAATCTAAAGAGAAAAACTTGAATTTCAACACTAAATCCCACCTACACACAAAAGGTACTTGCTAGGGTCGGTGGGCTGTTACTTACAAAATCCTAAGAAAACCTAAAGTTCAAGTATGATATGAGAAAAACATACAGGCAAAAAATGAACTGGTTTTGTTCTTAACTTTATCGCTGAATTCCTTCTCTCTAGGCCATGTTTTCCTCTTCTATTTGAGTAAGAAAGAAACCAAATGATCTCCAGGGTTCCATCATTAGTTATGCCACTAAAATAATATCTCCAAAATTGCTTATTTTTTTAAAGCCACAGTCACTGCAGAACTATCTGGGGCTATTTCCAAAGATGTGAACTGACACTAAAGGAACACTTCAGTATCTGTTAAATCTATGTAAGGCGTTCACAAGATGTAGTTTCACTACTGAAATAATTTCTCCAAAACAATGTTGACTGACTTTGGACTCAGATTTTATTAATCTAATCCTCTAAGCAGTATCTCTTCTCCCATTTCACTCTCCACTTTGATTTGTGAGCGTTTTGTGTGTGTGTGGTTTTTTTTTTCCTTTCTCTTATTTTAAAATATTTAAGACCTGAAGAAGACGTAGCACACGAATGCACACATAGATGAATAAGAACAGGCCTGTTTCTTATCTAGCCTGCACACTTCAGTAGGGACAGAGTCTTATATTCAATTTCTCCAGCCACCACAACTTGAAGGTTATAGAATATTCTATTTCAGGACACTTTTAAAAACGAGGCGCCCGTTTCAAAGTACTGCAGAGAGTTATTTTGATTTCTGCCACAGGATGAATCACTCGTCCTGAATGCAAACACCAGCAAAGAATGCGTTAGAGGATCCGCCATCATATTAAAAATTAAATCCGGCTGCATTTCATAATGGGCTTTCCTTTTTAAAGCACGGTTTCAGCTTCTCACCATGAAAATTGCGCTCTGATGGCCGTTCTTTATGGTTAACACTGAGGCTTTGGCTGAGGTCAGAACCCCACTTCTCTGTACAGGGAACCACAAATGTCACTAACACATGGTACGCTTGGCAAATAATATATTTCTTTCCAACCTCCTGTGTCTTCAGTTTGCCTAAGATCATGCTTGTGGTAAGCTGGAAAGAGTTTATTTCTCAGGGTCTTCTTCCTTCCTTTGGTGGGACCAGCAGGAGGCATGCAATTTACAGTGAATTCAAAAGTACACACCTCTTGTAATTTTTGTTGCTGTCTTTATTTTAACCTCCAAGAAGAGAGAGATTTAACTCAGTCTTCACCCCAGGCTAAGCTAATACTTAGGTCATGTCTGAGCTCTTGGGGAACCCCCGCTTTATACCATCCGAGGGGCAATGGTGTCTTTTCACGTGGAGTTGCACAGCTGTCCAGCCATATGGGCCCCAAACAGCCCCGTCAATCGGATTTGGGGAGGTTTTACAATGTAATTTCTTAACGTGTTAGTATTTGGGGTGAGTTTGATCAGGAGAACAGACAGCTCGTAAGCCCAAGGGTTTAGGTTTTAAGAAGCCATCACAAATGTCCCAGCATCTGATGAGACTGTTTAAAAACAGATACGAAATCTGCGACTGGGGGAGGGGAAAGGATTCGTGACCCCCTCATTGGAGAAAGCCCCAGGGATATGTTCTAACTATTATTTCAGCATCAGCTGCTTTTTCTTTCTTTTTTTCCTTCTCTTTCCTTTTCTTTTTAAAACCAGGGCTCACCGTTTAAGGCGTTCCCACTCAGGCCTGCAGAGCCTGTTACAAAACCATCTCTCTGCTCCCCTCCCCCCATGCCGCAAGATGAGAGAGCAAATATCCTGCACTGCAGCAACGGGCGCAGAAGGACCGCACTGAAACCGTTCTCAAGTAAAACAAAACCAGGCCTTTAAGACAAGCCAAGGGAAGGGCAACAGCAGCGTGTCCCGCTGCCCTTCAGTCAGGGCTACCTGGAACTCGGCCCCCATCCCTCCACGTTGCAGGGCTTCAGGAACTGCTTGCTTAAAGGAATTCTTAGCAAATAGGAAACACATAATTCTGAATCTAAAACCCTCATCAAAATGGTGGAAGTCTTGAGCCAAGCGACCGCCAATATAGTTTTTCCACCACGAAAATATTTTAGTTTGCGGGCAACGTTATCAGAATGGTAAGTTTCCCCGGAGAGACACACCAGATGACGGCTCTTTCCTACAAACTACAGTCTTCAGAAATTAGACATCTACTACAGGAGTGTTTTATATTCTTTTCCGCTCCTCTCTCTGTCTGTGTCTCTCCCTGTCTGCGTGTCTCTCTCTCTCTCTCTCTCTCTCTCTCTCTCTCTCTCTCTCTCTCTCTCTCTCTCTCGATTTTAAACAAACTTTCCGCTTTTTAGAATTTACAAAAACTGCTTATTTTTATGCTTCTCGTGGTACATGTTAGAGGCAAAAAGCCAGTGCTAAGAGATTGTGCTATTCTTCTTTAATGGGGCAAATACCCAATAGTTGGCAAGAACCGAAATGGCCTGGAAGCGAACCGGGCAGAGCCCAGGGTCACCCCGCCTTGGGACAGTGCCCGCGCGGTGGGACCGCTCCCGGCCGCCGCGCGCGGGCCATCTGATTTAAGGAGCCGCTTTTAGCTGTCAGGGGCTTGTTCTTGCTACTCATCGCTCGTTGCTCTGAATCCAGCGCTGCCCAAGGGACACTTAGATTTTTCTTTTCTTTTCTCTTAAAGTCATCAAAGAAGAAAAGCTGGAGTAGGGGAAGCAGATGGGACCTGCGTGTGCGGACATCGCCGGGGTGAGGGTTGACTCCCGCGGCTGCTGAACCGGCTCCAGGAAAAAGACCGAAGTTTCCTCCTTGCTGGCGCTGGGTTTCTTGGTGGGGGTCGGGGTGGGGGTGTCTTTGGGTTTTGTTCTCACGGGCAGATTCATTCTGAGCCCTTCCTTAAGGCCAAGCTAACCCAGAGCTCCCGAGAAACACTCCACACGGGCACAGCAGCACAACAAAAGGAGCCTGCCGAAGTGAGTCTAAACGTTCGCGGGACGGGTGGCGGCCGGACGTGGGGACGCACTTCTGTGCGCTCTAATCTCGGGCGTCCATCTGGCCCCGGCGGCGCGGGCAGGCGGGCTGGCTGGAGGGCGCCGCGGGCCGCGATGCGGGGGG
>SJXQ01012146.1:264683-398964 GCA_006408695.1 Aepyceros melampus
CTCGGGAATACGAGTGATCGCCGGTCCGCCCGGCGTGCGGACCTCCGAGGGGACTCGAATTGTATTTAGCCTCTTGGTATGATTGAACGGTGTCATTGTTGGGGAGGGGTTCCATTTGCTGGTTTGGCTGGGTATGGGAGCGGAACTGTGGGAGATCGGATAGACTTAACTTGGCTTTCCTGCTCCCTGCCTCTCCCTCTCGAGATCTGGGCGTTGAAGAGGAGACTGTGGAACAGGAGGCTTAGCAGAGTCGAAGCCCGAAGATGATGCCGGAGGGCTGAGGGGATAGTGTGAGTAGGGATGGGCCAGGTGGAGGAGGGTTGCGAAAAGGGGTCTGTTTGAACCCCTCTCTGGGTTCACAGGATGAGTTTTGCTGGGGATGAGAATACTGGTGTCTGTTGATAGGAGATCTGAGAAATTGATGGAAAATTGGTAAATATAAGACCAAAAACTGTAAAACTGCTAGAGGGAAACATAGGCAAAACACTCTCTGACATAAATCATAGCAGGATCCTCTATGACCTACCTCCAAGAATAACGGACATAAAAGCAAAAATAAACAAATGGACCTAATTAAACTCAAAAGCTTTCACACAACGAAGAAAACTATAAACAGGTGAAAAGGCAGCTTTCACCATGGGAGAAATAATAGCAAATGAAGCAACTGGCAAAGAATTAATCTCAAAATATGCAAGCAACACCTGCACCTCAATTCCAGAAAAATATGTGACCCAATCGAAAAATGTGCCAAAGAACTAAACAGACATTTCTCCAAAAAAGATATACAGATGGCTAACAAACACATGAAAATATACTCAACATCACTTATTATCAGAGAAATGCAAATCAAAACTATAATAAGGTACCATCTCACACCGGTCAGAATGGCTGCTATCAAAAAGTCTGCAAACAAAAAATTCTGGAGATGGTGCAGAGAAAAAGGAACATCTTACACTGTTCGTGGAAAAGCCAACAAGTACAGCCACTATGGAGAACAGTGTGGAGATTTAAAAACTGGAAATAGAACTGCCAGATGACTCAGCAATCCCACTGCTGGGCATAAACACTGAGGAAACCAGAATTGAAAGAGACACGTGTACCCCAATATTCATTGCATCACTGTTTACCATAGCCAGGACATGGAAGCAACCTAGATGTCCATCGGCAGACAAATGGATAAGGAAGCTGTGGTATATGTACACAATGGAATATTACTTACCCATTAAAAAGAATACATTAGAATCAATTCTAAGGAGATGGATGAAACTGGAGCCTATTATACAGAGTGAAGTAAGTCAGAAAGAAAAACACCAACACAGTATATTAAGGCATATATGTGGAATTTAGAAAGATGGTAACAATGATCCTATATGCAAGGCAGGAAAAGAGACACAGATGTAAAGAACAGACTTTTGGACTCTGTGGGAGAAGGCAAGAGTGGAATGATTTGAGAGAATAGCATTGAAACATGTATATTATCATATGTGAAGTAGATCACCAATCCAGGTTCAATGGATGATACAGGGTGCCCAGGGCTGGTGCACTGGGATGACCCTGAGGGATAGGATGGGGAGGGAGGTGGGAAGAAGGGTCAGAATGGGGAACATATGTACACCCATGGCTGATTCATGTCAATGTATGGCAAAAACCACCACAATATTATAAAGTAATTAGCCTCAAATTAAACTTTTTTAAAAGAAAAAACTTGACCAAAACTATTAACCAACTGGACCTAAAACATTTATAAAACATCCTAAAACATATGTACACCCATGGCTGATTCATGTCAATGTATGGCAAAAACCACCACAATATTATAAAGTAATTAGCCTCAAATTAAACTTTTTTAAAAGAAAAAACTTGACCAAAACTATTAACCAACTGGACCTAAAACATTTATAAAACATCCTAATTAACATCATTGGAACATACATTTTTTTTCAGTTATACATGGAATATTTATTCCCCAGGGTAAACCATAGGGGAGACAATAGAACAAAAGAGAATGAATTTAAAAGGACTGGCGTGGTACCAAATGTGTTCTTCAACTACAATGGAATTTAATAAAAAGTTAATAATAAAACATTGATAAAGCATTCATAACTATATGGAAACTAATAACTGTTAATAATCAATATGTCAAAAAGAAATCTGACTGGTTCCAAGTCAGGAAAGGACTACGTCAAGGCTGTATATTGTCACCCTGCTTATTTAACTTATATGCAGAGTACATCATGAGAAACGCTGGGCTGGAAGAAGCACAACCTGGAATCAAGACTGCCTGGAGAAATATCAAAAACCTCAGATATGCAGATGACACCACTCTTAGGGCAGAAAGTGAAAAGGAACTAAAGAGCCTCGATGAAAGTGAAGGGAGAGTGAAAAAGTTGGCTTAAAGCTCAACATTTAGAAAATGAAGATCATGGCATCTGGTACCATCACTTCACCACAAAGAGATGGGGAAACAGTGGAAACAGTGTCGGATTTTATTTTGAGGGGCTCCATAATCACTGCAGATGATGATTGCAGCCATGAAATTAATAGATGCTTACTCCTTGGAAGAAAAGTTATGAACAACCTAGATAGCATATTCAAAAGCAGAGACATTACTTAGCCAAAGTCCATCTGGTCAAGGCTATGGTTTTTCCTGTGGTCATGTATGGATGTGAGAGTTGGACGAAGAAGAAAGCTGAGTGCTGAAGAATTGATGCTTTTGAACTGTGGTGTTGGAGAAGACTCTTGAGAGTCCCTTGGACTGAAGGAGCTCCAACCAGTTCATCCTAAGGGAGACCAGTCCTGGGTGTTCATTGGAAGGACTGATGCCAAAGCTGAAACTCCAATACTTAGGCCACCTCATGCGAAGAGTTGACTCATTGGAAAAGACCCTGATGCTGGGAGGGATTGGGGGCAGGAGGAGAAGGGGACAACAGAGGATAAGATGGCTGGATGGCATCACCGACTAGATGGGGATGAATCTAAGTAAACTCTGGGAGTTGGTGATGGACAGGGAGCCTGGCATGCTGCACTTCATAGGGTCACAAAGAGTCGGACATGACTGAGCAACTGAACTAAACTGAACTGTATAACTTAAGCATCTGCCTTAAGAAGCTAGATAAAGGGCAACAATCTAAAATTCAAGGTAAACAAGAAAAAAGAACATAAAAATCAGAATGTAAATAAATGAAGTAGAGAATAGAACAATAAAGAAAATCAATGAAACACAAAGATGTTTCTTTAAAAAGTTCAAATTTATTGACAAACTTTTAGCTAGACTGATCAAGTAAAGCAAGAGGGAAATTTCAAGTAACTAAAATCAAGACTTTACAGAAAAAAATTATGTTAACATTATAAACAATTGCATATCAAGAAATAGTGCCTGATGTACTATGGAATCAGGTTCGTGACACTGTACTGGAGACAGGGATCAAAACCATCCCCATGGAAAAGAAATGCAAAAAAGCAAAATGGCTGTCTGGGGAGGCCTTACAAATAGCTGTGAAAAGAGAGACAAAAAGCAAAGGAGAAAAGGAAAGATATAAGCATCTGAATGCAGAGTTCCAAAGAACAGCAAGAAGAGATGAGATAGCCTTCTTCAGGGATAAATGCAGAGAAATAGAGGAAAACAACAGAATGGGAAAGACTAGAGATATTTTCAAGAAAATTAGAGATACCAAGGGAACATTTCATGCAAAGATAGACTCAATAAAGGACAGAAATGGTATGGACCTGACAGAAGCAGAAAGAAGAGGTGGCAAGAATACACGGAAGAACTGTACAAAAAAGATCTTCATGATCCAGATAATCATGAAGATGTGATCACTAACCTAGAGCCAGACATNGAACATTTCATGCAAAGATAGACTCAATAAAGGACAGAAATGGTATGGACCTGACAGAAGCAGAAAGAAGAGGTGGCAAGAATACACGGAAGAACTGTACAAAAAAGATCTTCATGATCCAGATAATCATGAAGATGTGATCACTAACCTAGAGCCAGACATCTTGGAATGTGAAGTCAAGTGGGCCTTAGAAAGCATCACTACGAACAAAGCTAGTGGAGGTGATGGAATTCCAGTTGAGCTGTTTCAAATCCTGAAAGATGATGCTGTGAAAGTGCTGCACTCAATTTGCCAGCAAATTTGGAAAACTCAGCAGTGGCCACAGGACTGGAAAAGGTCAGTTTTCATTCTAATTCCAAAGAAAGGCAATGCCAAAGAATGCTCAAACTACCACACAACTGCACTCATCTCACATGCTAGTAAAGTAATGCTCAAAATTCTCCAAGCCAGACTTCAGCAATACGTGAACCGTGAACTCCCTGATGTTCAAGCTGGTTTTAGAAAAGGCAGAGGAACCAGAGATCAAATTGCCAACATCTGCTGGATCATGGAAAAAGCAAGAGAGTTCCAGAAAAACATCTATTTCTGCTTTATTGTCTATGCCAAGCCTTTGACTGTGTGGATCACAATAAACTGGAAAATTCTGAAAGAGATGGGAATACCAGATCACACAACCTGCCACTTGAGAAATCTGTATGCAGATCAGGAAGCAACAGTTAAAACTGGACATGGAACAACAGGCTGGTTCCAAATAGGAAAAGGAGTACATCAAGGCTGTATATTGTCACCCTGCTTATTTAACTTCTATGCAGAATACATCATGAGAAACGTTGGATTGGAAGAAACACAAACTGGAATCAAGATTGCTGAGAGAAATATCAATAACCTCAGATATGCAGATGACACCACCCTTATGGCAGAAAGTGAAGAGGAGCTAAAAAGCCTCTTGATGAAAGTGAAAGAGGAGAGTGAAAAAGTTGGCTTAAAGCTCAACATTCAGATAATGGAGATCGTGGCATCTGGTCCCATCACTTCATGGGAAATAGATGGGGAAACAGTGTCAGACTTTATTTTGGGGGGCTTCAAAATCACTGCAGATGGTGACTGCATCCATGAGGTTAAGAGACGCTTACTCCTTGGAAGAAAAGTTATGAACAACATAGATAGTATATTCAAAAGCAGAGACATTACTTTGCCGACTAAGGTCCGTCTAGTCAAGGCTTTGGTTTTTCCTGTGGTCATGTATGGATGTGAGAGTTGGACTGTGAAGAAAGCTGAGCACTGAAGAATTGATGCTTTTGAACTGTGGTGTTGGAGAAGATTCTTGAGAGTCCCTTGGACTGCAAGGAGATCCAACCAGTCCATTCTGAAGATCAACCCTGGGATTTCTTTGGAAGGAATGATGCTGAAGTTGAAACTCCAGTACTTTGGCCACCTCATGCGGAGAGTTGACTCATTGGAAAAGACTCTGATGCTGGGAGGGATTGGGGGCAGGAGAAGAAGGGGACGACCGAGGATGAGATGGCTGAATGTCATCATGGACTCGATGGACGTGATTCTGAGTGAACTCCGGGAGATGATGATGGACAAGGAGGCCTGGCATGCTGCGATTCATGGGGTTGCAAAGGTCAGACACGACTGACTCAAGTGAACTGAACTGAACTGAACTGAACTTAGGCAACTTCCAAGAAAGACCAAACTCCAGATACTGATTCAAGGAGAAGTAGGTAGTTTCACTATAGAAGTAAAGAAATCAAATAACACATTTAAAAATTCACACAAATAAAATCTCAGGCACAAATGGCTTCACTGCCAAATGTAGCATATGTTTAAAAACCAGAAAAAAAATTTACAAGAAAACTACAGATCAATATCTCATAAATATCTGTGAAAATATACTCAACAAAAATATTAGCAAATCAATTACAGAAACAGGTATAAAAGGTTATACACCATGACTAAGTGGGATTTATTCCAGGGATGAAAGATTTGGTCTCAGTTCAGTTCAGTTGCTCAGTCTTGTCTGACTTTTTGCGACCCCAAGGACTGCAGCACGCCAGGCCTCCCTGTCCATCACCAATTCCCGGAGTTTACTCAAGTTCATGCTCATTGAGTCAGTGATGCCATTCAATCATCTCATCCTTTGTCATCCCCTTCTCCTCCTGCCTACAATTCTTCCCAGCATCAGGATCTTTTCAAATGAGTCATTTGTCACATCAGATGGCCAAAGTATTGGAGTTTCAGCTATAGCATCTTTCCTTCCAATGAGTATTCAGGACTGATTTCCTTTAGGATAAACTGGTTGGATCTCCTTGCCGTCCAAGGGACTCTCAAGAGTCTTTTCGAACCTCACAGTTCAAAAACATCAATTCTTTGGCCCTGAGCTTTCTTTATGGTCCAACTCTCACATCCATACATGACTACTGGAAAAGGCATGGCTTTGACTAGAGGGACCTTTGTCAGCAAAGTAACCTCTGCTTTTTAATATGCTGTCTAGATTGGTCATAACTTTTCCTCCAAGGAACAAGTGTCTTTTAATTGCATGGTTGCAGTCACCATCTGCAGTGATTTTGCAACACAAAAAGTAAAGTCTGCTGCTGTTCCCTTTTTCCCCCATCTATTTGCCATGAAGTAATCGGACTGGATGCTCGACCTTAGTTTTCTGAATGTTGAGTTTTAAGTCAACTTTTTCACTCTCCTCTTTCATTTTCATCAAGAAGCTCTTCAGTTCCTCTTCTCTTTCTTCAATAAGTGTGGTATCATCTGCATATTTGAGGTTATTGACATTTCTCCCAGCAATCTTGATTCTAGCTTGTGCTTCATCCACCCCCAGCATTTCACACGATGTACCCTACATATAAGTTAAATAAGCAGGGTGACAATATACAGCCTTGACGTACTCCTTTCCCAAGTTGGAATCAGTCCGCTGTTCCATGTCCAGTTCTAACTGTTGCTTCCTGACCTGCATACTGATTTCTCAGGAGGCAGGTTGTCAGGTTGAAGGCAGGTTTCTCAAATTGTCTGGTATTCCCATCTCTTTCAGAATTTTCCACAGTTTGTTATTATCCACACTAGTTGAAAGATTTTGCATGGTCAATAAAGCAGAAGTACAGATTTATCTGGAACTCTCTTGCTTTTTCTATGATCCATCAGAAATTTCAATTTGATCTCTGGTTCCTCTTCATTTTCTAAATCCAGATTGAACATCTGCAAGTTCTCAGTTCATTGAAGCTTCACTTGGAGAATTTTGAGCATTACTTTACTAGCATGTAAGATGAGTGCATTTGTATGGTAGTTTGAACATTCTTTCTCATTGCCTTTCTTTGGAATTGGAATGAAAACTGACCTTTTCCAGTCCTGTGGGCACTGCTGACTTTTCCAAATTTGCTGGCATATTAAATGCATCACTCTCACAGCTTCCTCTTTTAGGACTTGAAATAGCTGAGCTGAAATTCCATCATCTCCACTAGCTTTGTTGGTAGTGATGCTTCCTAAGACCCATTTGACTTTGCATTCCAGGATGTCTGGCTCTAGGTGAGTGATCACACCATCGGGTTTTCTGGGTCATTATGATGTTTTTTGTATAGTTCTTCTGTGTATTCTTCCCACCTTTTGTTAATATCTTCTGCTTCTGTTAGGTCCATACCATTTCTGTCCTTTATTGTGCCCATTTTGCATGAAATGTTCCTTGATGTCTCAAATTTTCTTGAAGAGATCTCTGGTCTTTCCCATTCTATTGTTTTCCTCTATTTCTTTGCATTGATCTGAGGAAGGCTTTCTAATCTCTCCTTGGTAATCTCTGGAACTCTGCATTCAGCTGGATATACCTTTCCTCTTCTCCTTTGCCTTTCATTTGTTTTCTCAGCTATTTGTAAGGCCTCCTCAGAAAACCATTTTTCCATTTTTGCATTTCTTTTTCTTGGGGATGGTCTTGATTACTGCCTCCTATACAATGTCATGAGTTGGTCTAACATGTAATAAATCATAAATGCAATGCACCATAATTATAGAATAAAGGAGAAAACCAAATGATCAAAATCCAACAGCTTTTGTGATAAAACATTCCACAAACAAGGAATAAAAGGGAACTTCATCAACCTGATAAAAGTCATTTTGAAGAAACTATAGCTAACGTCACACTTAATGGTGAAACAGTGAATGCTTCTCCTCTCAAGTCAGCAATAAGACAAAGATGATTTCTGTCGATTATACTCATAATTGTACTGGAAGTCATAGTCATGGCAATTAGGCATGAAGAGAAAATAAAAGTATCCAGATTGGAAAAAACAAGTAAAATATTTCTATTTGAATATGAAATGATGTTTTATGTAGAAAACCTAAGGAAATCATACATATTAAAAAAAAACTATGAGAACTAATAAATGAGTTAGTAATATGGCTGGTTACAGGATAAAAACATAACCACCAATTGCACTTCTATACACTACAATGAAGCATCTGAAAATGAAGTTGAAAAAACTAAAACTAGAGCTACCACATGACCCTGCAACCCTACTCCTAGACATATACCCAGAGAAAAACATTATTCAAAAGGATACAGACACCCTGATGTTCACTGCAGAACTGTTTACAGTAGTTAGAAGAGGACGTGTGTGTACTCTGACTCTTAGCAACCCCATGAACTTTAGACTGTCAGGCTCCTCTGTCCATGGGATTTCCCAGGCAAGAATACCAAGTGGGTTTCAATTTCCTCCTCCAGGGGATCTTCCCAACCCAAGGATCCAACTTTTGTCTTCTGTGTCTCCTACATTGGCAGGCAGATTCTTTATCACTGACAGACAGAACATGGTAGCAATCTAAATGCCCATTAACCAACGAATAGATAAAAATATGGTGCATATAAACCTCTGAGTAATGGAATATTACTCAGCCATTAAAAAGAATGAAATAATGCCATTTGCAGCAACAAAGATGGACCTAGATATTGTCATACTGAGTGGAGTTAGAAAAAGAAGGAGAAATATAGTATGATATCCCTTATATGTGAAACCTAAAAAGAAATTATGCAAATGAACTTACTTACCAAACAGAAAGAGACATATACTTAGAGGGTGAATTTATAATTGCTGGAGTAAAGGATAGGGGGAAGGAATACTTGGGGAATTCATGATGTACATGTACCTACTGCTCCATTTAAAATGGATAACCAACAAAGACCTATTGTGTAGCACATGGATCTCTGCTCAATATTATTATGGCACTCTGGATGAGAAGTGAGTTTGAGGGAGAATGGATATATGTACATGTATGGCTGAGTCCCTTTGCTGTTCTCCTGAAACTATCATAAGAATTGTTAATTGGCTATACCCCAATAAAAAATTAAAAGTTTCTTTAAATGAGAAAAAAGAGAAAATAATTGCATTTACAACAGCATTAAAAAGAATAAAATATTTAAGAAACTTAACAGAAGTGCTTTCTATGACACTTCTCTGTGATATTGTTACTTCCTGTGATACTGCCCTGGTAGCTCAGATGATAAAGAATCTTCCCACAATGTGGGAGACCTGGGCTTGATCCCTGGATTGGAAAGACTCCTGTAGGAGGGTATGGCAACCCACTCCAGTATTCTTGCCTGGAGAATCTCTATGGACAGAGGAGCCTGGTGGGCTGCAGTCCATGGGGCACAAAGAGTCAGACATGACTGAGTGACTAAGCACAGCAACAGAAGTGCAGGACCTGTACATTAAAACTACAACACAACATTGCTGAAACGAATTAAAGAAAATCTAAATAAATGGAAAGGCATTTAATGTTCATAGATTAAAAGACTTAATATTGTTGATGTGGCAACAGTCTTCCAACCAATCTACAAATTCAATGTACTCCTCATCAAACTCCCATGCTGATTTTTTGCAAAAATTTACAAATTGATCCTAAACTTACATGGATTGGAAGAAACTCAGAATAACCAAGACAACCTTGATGAATAACTCAAGTTATCTAATTTCAAACTGACTACAGATCTACAATATTTAGTACAGTATAATACTGGAATAAAAATGAACATACAGGTTAATGGAATAAAATTCAGCTCAGTTCAGTTCAGTCACTCAGTCGTGTCCCACTCTTTGCTTCCCCATGAATTGCAGCATGCCAGGCCTCCCTGTCCATCAGCAACTCCCGGAGTTCACCCAAATTCATGTCCATCAAGTCGGTGATGCCATGCAGCCATCTCATCCTCTGTCGTCTCCTCCTCTTGCCTCCAATCCGTCCCAGTATCAGAGTCTTTTCCAATGAGTCAACTCTTCACATGAGGTGGCCGAAATATTGGACTTTCAGTTTTAGCACCAGTCCTTGCAAAGAACACCCAGGACTGATCTCCTTTAGAATGGACTGTTTGGATCACTTTGCAGTCCAAGGGACTCTCAAGAGTCTTCTCCAACACCACAGTTCAAAAGCATCAATTCTTCGGCACTCAGCTTTCTTCATCATCCAACTCTCACATCCATACATGACCACAGGAAAAACCATAGCCTTGACTAGATGGATCTTTGTTGGCAAGGTAATGTCTCTGTTTTTGAATATGCTATCTAGGTTGGTCATAACTTTCCTTCCAAGGAGTAAGCATCTTTTAATTTCATGGCTGCAATCACCATCTGTAGTGATTTTGGAGCCCAAAAAATTAAAGTCTGACACTGTCTCCATTGTTTCCCTGTCTATTTCCCATGAAGTGATGGGACCGGATGCCATGATCTTCGTTTTCTGAATGTTGAGCTTAAGCCAGCTTTTTCACTCTCCTCTTTTACTTTCATCAAGAGGCTTTTTAGTTCCTCTTCACTTTCTGCCATAAGGGTGGTGTCATCTGCATATCTGAGGTTATTGATATTTCTCCCAGCAATCTTGATTCCTGTTTGTGCTTCTTCCAGCCCAGAGTGTAAAAATAAACCCTCATATTTACAGTCAATTGATTTTGCCAAAGAATCATGAAATGGCAAAAGAATGTTTTCTTCAATAAACAATATTGGCACAACTGGATAACTTCACATCACACACAAAAATTGACTCAAAACTGTATCATGCTGCATATTTGCCCTTACTGATGAGACATAAATCCATAAATTTACAGTTAATTAATCTATGGCAAAGGGGACAAGAATATACAATAGAGTAAATACAGCTCTTCAACAAGTGCTGGGAAAGTTAGACAGCTTCATACAAAACAATGAGGCTAGAATATTTCCTCACATCATATACAAAAATAAACTCAAATGGATTAAAGGCCTAAATGTAAGACCTTAAATCATAAAATCCCTTGAAGTAAACACAGGCAGAACATTCCTTGAATAATTGTAGCAATATTTTGGGAGGTATTTCCTAAAGCAAAGGGGAAAAAAGCAAAAATAAACAAATGGACCTTAATTTAAAAGCTTTGGCACAGCAAAGGAAATCATTGACAAAATAGAAAAGAACTTACTGAACGGCAGAAAATATTTGCAAATAGTATTACCCACACAACTCAACATCAAGAAACAAACTGCTTGGGACTGATGCACAGGGATAATCCAGAGAGATGGTGTGGGGCAGGAGGGGGGAGGGGGGGTCGGGATTGAGAGTTCATGTACACTCATGGTTGATTCATGTCAATGGATAGCAAAATGAATACAGTATTGTAAAGCAAAACAAACTAAAAAATAAAAATTAATTAAAAATAAATAAATAAAAGAAACAAACAACCCAATTTTAAAATTAGATATAACAACCCAATTTTGAAAATTGACCAAATACTCGACTAGAAATTTTTCCAAATAAGACATATAGACTGCCAGCAGACACATGAGAAGGTACTCAACATCATTAGTCATCAGAGAAGTGCAAATCAAAACCACAATGTAATATCAACTCACACCTGTCAAAATGACCATCAAAAATGGGCAAATGTTGGTGATGAAGTGAAGAAAAGAGAAAAGAACTTACTGAACGGCAGAAAATATTTGCAAATAGTATTACCCACACAACTCAACATCAAGAAACAAACTGCTTGGGACTGATGCACAGGGATAATCCAGAGAGATGGTGTGGGGCAGGAGGGGGGAGGGGGGGTCGGGATTGAGAGTTCATGTACACTCATGGTTGATTCATGTCAATGGATAGCAAAATGAATACAGTATTGTAAAGCAAGACAAACTAAAAAATAAAAATTAATTAAAAATAAATAAATAAAAGAAACAAACAACCCAATTTTAAAATTAGATATAACAACCCAATTTTGAAAATTGACCAAATACTCGACTAGAAATTTTTCCAAATAAGACATATAGACTGCCAGCAGACACATGAGAAGGTACTCAACATCATTAGTCATCAGAGAAGTGCAAATCAAAACCACAATGTAATATCAACTCACACCTGTCAAAATGACCATCAAAAATGGGCAAATGTTGGTGATGAAGTGAAGAAAAGGGAACCCTTGTACATTGTTAGTGGGATTGTAAATTGGTGCAACCACCATAGAAAACAGCATGGATGTTTCTCAAAAGACTGAAAAGAGAATTACCATATGACCCAATGATTCCACTCCTGGGTAGATAAAACACACTAATTTGAAAAGCACATGCACCCCAATGTTTATAGTAGCACTATCTACAATAGCCAAGGTATGGAAGCAACCTGAGTGCCCATCAATAGAGTAATGCATAAAGAAGATGTTGTATATGTACAATGGAACATTACTCAACCATATAAAATGAAATTTTGTCACTTGCAACAACATGGATGGACTTGGAGGGTACTGTATTTAGAGAAATGTCAGAGACAAAAAGACAAATATTGTATAATGTCACTGTATGTGAAATCTAAAAGAAAAAGAAACTATTTACTATAACAAAATGGAACAGACTCACAGATACACAGAACAAACTAGTGATTACCAGTGGGGAAACAGGAGAAGGGAGCAAGTAGAGGTGAGGATTAAAAGGTACAACTACTATGTATAAAATAAATAGGATACAAGAGCATAAGTACAGCTATATATCACAGGAAATACAGCTAATATTTGGTAAAATAATAATAAGCTTTTAAAATTATAAATTTATACGTTGTACACCTGAAACTTATACAGTACTGTAAATCAACTATACCTCACTAAAAATATACTGAGTTATAGACCTAAAGGTAAGAACTAAAATTATACAACTCTTTAGAAGAAAATACAGGAGTAAATATTCCTCACCTTAGACTTGGCAATGGTTGCTTAGATGCAACACCAACACAGCATCAGCACAAGCAAATAAAAAAGAAACATAAATACATTGGACTTTACCAAAATTTTTAAATTTTGAGCTTTAAAGAACAAGAAAGAAAAGGGCCACCCATAGAATGATAGTAAATATTAGCGAATCATATATCTGATAAGGAACTTATTAGCAGAATATGTAGGACTTCCCTGGTGGTCCAGTGATTAAGAATCTGTCTGCCAATGTAGGGAGCATGGGTTTGATCCCTGGTAGATTCCACATGCTGTAGAGCAACTAAACCTATGCTCCACAACTACTGAGCCCAAGCTCCAGTGTCTGTCTGTCACAACTACTGCGCCTATGTGCTTACAGCCTGTGCTCTGCTATGAGAGAAGCCCTGCAACAAGAAGCCCATATACTGCAATGAAGACTAGCCCCTGCTCACCACGCCTAGAGAAAGCTTGCACACAGCAAGGAAGATCTAGAACAACCAAAAATGTGAAGTAATTTTTAAAAAGAATAAAGAATTCTTACAACTCAACAATGGAAAGATAAATAATCCAATTAAAACAAGTAAAATATTTAAATAAATATTTACCAAAAGAAGATACACAAATAACTAAATTCATATAAAAATTCTCAGACATTATTATTTATTGTGAATATGAAAATCAAAACCATAGTGAGATATCATTTCATGCTCATTAGAGGCTAAAATAAAAAAGACTGACAGTAACAGTGTTGGTGAGAATGCAAAGAAATTGGAACCTTCACATAGTACTAGCAGGAATGAAAACTGGTGAAGCCACTTTGGAGAACAATTTGGCAGTTCCTGAAATTGTCACTCACAGAGTTACCATATAACTCAGCAATTTTATTCCTAGACATATATTCAAGAGAGATTAAAACATATGTCCATATAAAAACTTGTATCAAATGTTCATAAAAGCATTATTGATAGCAGCAAAAAGTAGAAGCACCCTAAATTTCTAACTGATGAATGGATAAAGAAAATGTGGTACATTGGAATCTTGTGCAGTAATAAGTGAAATATTGACATCTGCTATAACATGAAGGAATCATGAAAATATGCTAAGTGGGAGAAGCCAGGCACAAAGTGTCACATATTGCATGATTCCATGTGATTGAGTACATATATACTGAATGGCTGCCATATTCCAAGCACTGTTCTTGGACCTGGGGATTAATGATCAAATACAATAAACTTGATAGCTATCCTCCTGAGGGCTTTAATCTAGTGCAAAAGAAACTTGAGAAACAAGATTGTGCACATAATTAATTAAATAGAATTACAATTGTGATGGGTAGTAATAGGCATCAGTGGTCACAGGACTAGAAAAGGTCAGTTTTCATCCCAATTACAAAGGAAGCAATAAAGAACATTCAAACCACCAGACATTGCCCTCATCCCCCATGCTAATAAGATTATGCTGAAAATCCTTCAAGCTAGGCTTCAACAGTACATGAACCAAGAATTTCCAGATGTACAAGTTGGATTTAGAAAAGGTAGAGGAACAAGAGACCAAATTGTCAACATTTATTGAATCATAGAGAAAGCAAGGGAATTCAAGAAAACACATCTACTTTACCGACTACATTAAAGCCTTTGACTATGTAGATAACGACAAACTGTGGAAAATTCTTGGAGAGATGGGAATACCAGACCACCTAATCTGTCTTCTGAGAAACCTGTATGCAAGTCAAAAGCAACAGAACATTACACGGAACAAGTGACTGGTTCAAGATTAGGAAAGGAATATGACAAGGCTGTACATTGTCTCACCACTCTGTTTATTTAACTTATATGCAGAGTACCTCATGTGAAATGCTGGACTAGTTCAATCACAAGTCAGAATGAAGATCGCTGGGAGAAGAGTAATGGAAATAAAAACAAAAATAAACAAATGGAACCTAATTAAACTTAAAGACTTCCCCGGTGGCTCAGATGGTAAAGCATCTGCCTACAATGCAGGAGACCTGGGTTCAATCCCTGGGTCGGGAAGATCTCCTGGAGAAGGAAATGGCAACCCACTCCATTATTCTTGCCTGAAAAATCCCATGTATGGAGGAGCCTGGTAGGATACAGTTGCAAAGAGTTGGACATGACTGAATGACTTCACTTTCCTCCTCGAAGAAAGGAGTAGCTTGGCTCCTGATTTAAACTTAAAAGCTTTTGCACAACGAAGGAAACTATAAGCAAGGTGAAAAGGCAGCCTTCAAAATGGGAGAAAAAAAATAGCAAATGAAAAATGAAACACCTGACAAAGAGTTGATCTCCAAAATATGCAAGCAACTCCTGCAGCTCGATATCAGAAAAACAAGCAACCCAATCAAAAAGTGAGCCAAAGAACTAAACAGACATTTCTCCAAAGAAGACATACAGATGGCTAATCAACACCTGAAAAGATGCTCAACATCACCATTATCAGAGAACCACAAGTCAAAACCACAATGAGGTTCCATCTCATGCTGGTCAGAATGGCTGCCATCAAAAGTCTACAAACAATAAATGATGGAGAAGGTGTGGAGAAAAGGGAACCCTCTTATACTGTTGGTGAGAATGTCAAGTACAGCCACTGTGGAGAATGGTGTGGAGATTCCTTAAAAAATTGAAAATAGAACTGCCATATGACCCAGCAATCCCACTGTTGGGCATACACATGGAGGAAATCAGAATTGAAAGAGATACATGTACCCCAATATTCATTGCAGCACCGTTTACAATATCTAGGACACGGAAGCAACCTAGATGTCCGTTGGCAGACGAATGGATAAGGAAGTTGTGGTACATATACAGAATGCAACACTACCCAGCTATATATATATAAAAAAAAAAAGAATGCATTTGAGTCAGTTCTATTGAGGTGGATGAGACTGGAGCCTATTATACAGACTGAAGTAAGTCAGAAAGAGGAACACCAATACAGTATATTAATGCATATATATGGAATTTAGAAAGATGGTAACGATGATCCTATATGCAAGGCAGGAAAAGAGACACAGATGTAAAGAACAGACTTTTGAGCTATGTGGGAAAAGGCGAAGGTGGGATGATTTGAGAGAATAGCATTGAACCATGTATATTACCATATGTAAAACAGATGACCAGTGCAAGTTCAATGCATGAAGCAGGGTGCTCAAAGCTGGTGCTCTGGAACAACCTAGAGGGGTGGGGTGGGAAGGGAGGTGGGAGGGGGTTCAGGATGGGGGGACACACGTGCCCTCAGATGATTCATGTCAAAGTACAGCAAAAACCATCACAATATTGTAAAGTAATTATCCTCCAATTAAAATCAATAAATTAATTTTTTCAAAAAAAAAAAAAATAGACACAATCCATCACTCCATCACTCTCATTTTGTTTGGAGGATAAAAAGATGACAGAGTCTGAGACCCCTGCCTATTATCACATGAAATGGATGGAACTAATGTTAATGCAAATATCAATAAACAATCTGTAATAAAAGAAATAATAATAAAAAAGATTGCTGAGAGAAATATCAACTACCTCCGATATGTAGATGATACCACTCTAGTGTCAGAAAATGGAGAGGAACTAAAATGTCTCTTGATGAGGGTAAAAGAGGAGAGTGAAAAAGCTGGTGTAAAGCTCAATAGTCAAAAAACGAAGATCATGGTATCTGGTCCCATCACTTCATGGCAAATAGATGGGGAACAAATGAAAACAGTGGCAGATTTATTTTCTTGGGCTCCAAAAGTACTGTGGACAGTGAGTGCAGCCATGAAACTAAAAAACACTTGCTCCTTGGAAGAAAAGCTATGACCAACCTAGACAGCATATTAAAAAGCAGAGACATAACTTTGCCAACAAAGATCCATATAGTCAAAGCTATGGTTTTTCCAGTAGTCATGTATAGATGTGGGAGTTGGACCATAAGGAAGGCTGAGTGCCAAAGAATTGATTCCTTTGAACTGTGGTGCTGGAGAAGACTCTTGAGAGTTCCTTGGACTGCAAGGAGATCCAACCAGTCCATCCTAAGGAAATCAGTCCTGAATATCCATTGGAAGGACGGATGCTGAAGCTGAAACTCCAATACTTTGGCTACCTGATGGGAAGAGCCAACTCTTTGGAAAAGATCCTGATCCTGGGAAAGATTGAAGGCAAAACGAAAAGACAGTGACAGAGAATGAGATGTTTAGATAGCATCACTGAGTCAATGGACATGAATTTGAGCAAAGTCCAGGAGATAGTGAAAGACAGGGGAGCCTGCTATGCTGCAGTTGATGGAGTCACGAAGAGTCAGACACATCTGAGTGACTGAACAACAGCAAGTAATAATAGGCAGAAGAGTAGAGGACAGTTCATAATCTGCGAGTTCAGGGAAGGCTTCACTGCAGCAGTGATCCAATTGTGCTTCCTCTTCTTTTTTCACATCTCATTATATACAAGAATTTCTTCATAAATAAGAACTCTTTATACACACAGTTTCCATATCTTCACAAATGCCTCTTATGCCGTGTCTCACCATCCTCTGGACAATGGAAAGTTAATTGCTTTCCATTTTTTCCCATTCTACATACTGCTTTAAGAAATGTCTATGTGAAATCTTTGTCCAGATTCCTAATTATAGTTTAAGGACAAATTTCAGCTAAAGTAATTGCTGAGCCAAAAGATATGAGCTTTTTAAAGTTCTCCACATGTATCATCAAAATGTTTTTCAGGAAAATTGTAACTTTCACATACTTCATTCTCACTGCACTGCATAGTGTAAATTGGAAAGTTCTCCTTTCTCTCTCTGAATTCAACACATGGATCTGCTGAGCCTCCTGACAGCCATTCCATCCTGTAGCAGAGGTCCAAAATGAATCTCCTCTTAAGTGTCATTAATGGGTCCAATTCTACCCCAGGGAGTGAGAAAAAATACATCTAATTACCATTCCTCCTCCCAGCTCTCCATTGCAGAATAATTGGCACTCAGTGCCAAATCTCAGTATACCCGTCCTTCTTCAGTATGATTCTTCTCGCCCCTTTTTTCACCTCTTTTTTTATGCTGTTGCTGTTGTTCATTTATTATTCCTATTATAAAGCATGCAGTGATTGTTACTGGTTTAAATACATAAAATTTGCTCAAGTTCTGGTAGAAGGAGTTGAATCTAGACAAAAGAAGCAGGTAGATAATTTGGTTTCAGAACTGACAAAACGTCATTTTTCTAGCCTCAAAGACTGATCTCAGACAGCCTGGCCTTCAACTCTCAGATCTTCTCAATAGTGCAGATACCTTGGTCTCATCCATCTTAACCTCTCTGAGTTTCTAAAAATGTAGATAGTCCCTGTTGCAGCAGGGCAAGTGAAAATGAAATCAGAAAGCATACCCAAGGGCATTGCCTATCATGCTAATTCTCTTCTCCCATACTTCTTTCTAGGCTCCTCCATCCATGGCATGGAGCACCCATGCATCCCCCATAGACAAGGCCTCTGGGGCTTGTACACAGATTCACACTGGCTGTCACAGAGTCGACTGTGACCTCCACTGAGTCCACTTGGCAAAGTACCTTTTGAACTTTGTGAGTATGCCTAATGAATGCAGGCCATAGCCTTTGAGAGGGGAACATTTTCTGGCCTAACTGGACACACATGAAATCCCGAATAAGTTCAGAAAGAGCCTTCAGAGATTTAGGGGTAGGATTAGGGTAAAGACTGGGATTGGGATTAGGGTCAGGAAAACACTCAGGAAACCTGTGGGGTGGGGATGGATGGGTTGGGTTTCTAAACCCATGGATTAGGTTTCAGCCTGAAGGATGGGTTGGGTTTCTCTAGCAAGAGAAATGAAATTGTTCTCTTTCCATTTTTCTGAAAGATTTTCTCCTTGGGACTTATGTTGAAAAGCATAATACTTCCCACTAAGTGATCTTTGTTATTATCTATCTCTCCCCAGTAGAAGAGAAGGCACAGATTTTTGTCTATTTTTCTCTCTACTACATACCCACAATATGTGGAACATGGGTGGAGTTTTGAATTTCAGTTAGTATTTGTTGAGTGAGTGAATGAAGAATGAATGAGGCAGCTAAGTGAATGAATAAGGAGCAGGAATGAAGGCATGCATATATGCATTTTCAGAGGAAAGAAGAGGTGCTCCTGCACCATAGCTCCTCAGGGAGCTGGCAGACCAGGGGCTTGCATGGAGCTACAATACCTCAGCTATCCCAAGCCCCAATACAGGCATACACACATGTAAATCACCACTTCCATCTCAGCCACTCTTTAGTGGATAGCACCTTCCTCCAACCACAGGGTCTGGCCACCTGCCCTTTCACAGCAAAGCAATCAGATCCACTGGGAAGAGGCTGTGCTCATGAACACCTACGTTCTTGTTTATGAGTAATGGAGAATTCTTTGGGGGAAAAGGAAGCATGGTCAAAGCTGTTGACACCTCACCAGGTACCAGCGAACTCATATGGAGGTGTGGGGTGTGTGCTGTGCCTGATTTAACTCCTTAGTGCCAGGTTCATTGTTCTGCCTGTAAGAATGGAAATGCACGGAGCAATAAAAAATTTAGGTTGCTGTGCTTCCTCTCCTTGGTGCCGGAGTACTATTGTCCTGAATTTATGAAAAAGCATTAGAAAAGTCCCTTCACTGGAGCATTTCTCCTGGTTCGTTTTGTGCCTTTGCTGCACCTGCCTGAAGAAACCTGTGGCAAACAGGAGGAACTCTATCTTGGAACCCTTGCTAAAAGCTCCTATGGAGAAAAGATGCCTCACCTTCCAGGACGGATTGTGTTTGAAAAGTGACTGCGTTAGACATGGGAGGCCCCCAGCACCAGCAGCGGGTCCAGGTGTTGTTTAGTTACTAAGTTTTGTCCAAGGATACTATGGCAGACCATAGGCAAGTCCAGTGAGCAGAGGAGAGGGGGCTGCTTTGTAGAGGAAAGGAGGGGATTGGACTGGGGTTGTCTTCGTCAACTGCAGGTGGTGGGCAGCTTATTGTTGCTGGTTTGGGAGGAAATCTTCCTTCCTGCTGGGGTTAGTAAACTGCAGCTGATGCATGTGTGAGATTTTCCCCTTCAGGGCTTCCCAACTCCACTTTCAATGAGGGTTCCTTTATCCATTTTCACAGACTCTTTCTCCATCTACCTGAATAGCTCAGCCCCCTCCCCTCCCCTGGGTGCCCTGCATACTTGGGAACAACCTACCTCATCTTCTGCTCTCCAGGCTGTGTTAAGCATCTCCCTGATGAGACGCCCTGATGGCCACACCTCCAGAGAAGCTCTGCCTTGAGAATACTGGGGGTCTGCCTCACCCCAAAGCCTCCTGAGGCAGCATCCCCTTCCATCTGTTGATTTATAGAGAAGTTCTGCTGCCCTCATTCCAGCAGGGTGGTTTTATCTGGTACAACATGGAAGGAAGGACCCTATCCCAGATCAAGGACACCATCCTGTAAGTTCAGTCCCTTCATACTGGGTTGGCCCAGGCTTGAGAGGCTGATTGGCAACCTAAGAGTGAGGAATTGGGTTGTGGAAGCAGGAGAGTGTTGAGGGTAAGCAAGAGAGAGAACCAGGCTCTCACAACTTCCAGAGGAATTTGACCATGAGTTTTGATGTCCTGGAGAAAGGGGTGAAACAAGACAATTCCAGTGGCCCCCAACACAGCAGCTAGGCTGTCTGTGGAGGCTCAGAGGGACTGGCAAGCTGTTTAGGATTAATTCATGCAGAGACCTGAGAGGAATGCATTTCCCCCTTCTCAAGAACCCTAGACTCTGGACCAGATTGATCTCGAGCATCCCGCCTGACCCCTTCAGCTGGAGTGTGCCTCCTATTGGGACAGGTCTACTCTCAGAGAGGTCTTGTCTCATCATGGAAGCAGTTTTCAGCCTCCTAAAGTACCAGGAGCCTCCCTGGTGATAAGGGTTTGTCTCTTTTCTGGTCCATCTCCCTGTCAGAGTGGGTCTTCCTTCAAGTCAGTGGTCCTGAGCATCAACCACAGGAAGCCTGGCCCTCAGTCAGTGAGGACCAGAGTGTTTCCTGGATGCGTGACTGTGACCAAGAAGTTCTGAAGGGGAGGCTCAGGTCATGGATTCTCACTCTTCAAATGAAGAAACAGGCAAGAAGAGTGAGGCGGCCTGCCTATCCATCCTTGAAGTCATGTGGCACATACTCACTATTGTATTATTAAAGATAACCTTATGCTGTGCAATTCAGTTTCTGGGTATGTCCCATAAGAATAAAAAATTAGAAAAGTGGCAACTTTCCAAGCTCAAAACCATTCATTACAGAGTTATTTTTGATGACAAAGAAATGAATACAGTCTAAATATCCAAAACTGGGAAAGCAGTCAGATAAATGACAAAGCAACCATGAATGCAGTCAGTACAATCCCTTTTGCAGCAGAAGGCTATTGACATGTAGAGGTTCACAGTCCAGTACCAAGTGTAAAGGGAAGCTACAAACACCATCATTGCAGTTACATAGGTGGCTACAGGAGTGACTGAGGAAACACATACATCAAACAGAAATGATAGGCATATGGTAGTGTTTTGTGTTTTTCAAGAATGTTTGCTTTTAGTTTGAGTGTATTGACTATGTAATTAGAAAAATATCTACTTTTTAGAAAACTCAACCACAATGGAGAGATAGCCAAGCTTTTTGCATAAGATCTCACACATGGTTAGTGGAAGAGTAAGGACTGAAAATTAGGACATGACCTTTCTGTCCTATGCTTATTGTATTGGTCCTTGTGGGCCCAGTAAGGGCCTCAAAGCTTCCTTCTACCTCAGGCTGAAATATTTCTGTCCCTTGTTCCTCTTGCTAAACCCCTTCTTAGCTGATAGACAAGGGATTAATAACACTTTGGCATGTATGGTTACATGTCTCGAGTAGATGTTTAGATTTTAATATGGCTAATTCATCAATCCCACTTGGAAAAGAAGTTCAGGTTTTGCCAACCAAAACCTCACTCTAGACTGCTATAAGTAGTCATTTATGCATCTCTAGTTTTGTTACTGAACTCATGTAGTTCACATGCCAAACAAATCAAAATATTGGATCCTAAAGGCTTATTGAAGGCCCATGCAAGGAGATGGGTGGTTCATGCCACCCCAAAACCCCTAACTCCTAAAAAGGTTTTAACAAAACACTGTTAAAGTCAAGGCAAGGGAGGTGAGTGGTTGGTTGTTGCAAATGTCTTGGTGAAGGAATCCTTTGTTCTTGCAGCTGTCCACATAAGTCAGATCATGATGTAAACATCCAAGACAAATGTTATTCTCTATTCTACAACTTTTTATCCCAAAATAAATGAATCTTAAAGGTCAGGGCTCTGAGAGTAAGCTATCCTGTATACTTCAGGCGAGAGGGAACATTGTTTTACAAAAGGTGCAGAGTCAGTGTAACTAAGTACAGGCAACAGAGCAGAAGAGTAAAAGCTATATTAATAGATCCAATATGGAGTCAGGTTTGTTCTTTTCTATTACAGTTTGATCATACAGGTTCTGCACATTTCTGGTTGACATCATACCTGGGATCTACTTTTTCCCTGAATGCACAGTTTCCCATTTTATTTCTTAACTGGTTTTGTTAATATATAATAAACTTTGGTTAGTGGATATTGATTGTGTAAGTGGCAATTTATGTGCCCTGTATCTCTTGGCACCCAATCAGCTATGGTTTCCAAGTCCAGTTGCAATTCATAATATCCTGGGAAGCTTGCCTGCACCCAACCCTTGGAAAATCTGATTCAGCAAGTCTGAGGCAAAGGCCTAAGTATTTAGCAAGTGCAAACACTCCCTAGTCAGGCATCAGGAGCCAACTAAGTGTATTTTAATATTACTACTGTGTCTTCTCTTTGTAGGTAATCTTTTCCCAGCTTGACCCAGATATGCGCTAAAATGTATCTCTGTGTGGATCTCTTTCAATTGATTTTATTTGGCCCTTGGTGATATCTTTTGATCTCAGCCTTGATGTCTTTGCTCAGCTCAGGGAAAATGTTTCATTAGTTCTCAGTTAATACAATCCAAATATCCTGAGGGTACCAAATGGGACTCTATTCTGTCTCTTTATCTTCATCATCAACTTTCTCTCCTTTAGTTTTAGGAGAATTTTAGTAATTTGTCTTCTAATTCACTGGTTTGGTTTCATTCCCCATATCTAATTCACTGTCTAAAATCTATTTTCAATTAAATTCATTGTATTTTCATCTGAAAATAGTTGCATTTTCATAGTGCAGCAGTCTCTCAACTTAAGATTTCTGGCAAGATCTCTGATGATTTGTTTGTTTGGAGGAGGGGATAATGCCTTGGCATCTTAGGAAAACATTTTCCTTAACTCTTCAAATTGAAACATATTTTGAATAATGGAGGTTTTCCTATTATCAATTTTTTTTTACTTTTATTCACTCTTAGAGGGTCTTGGAAACTCTATGTCTATCAAATTGGGTATAGATTTTGTCCCTTCAAAAAGCTCTAGGTCCTTTTCATGTCATTTGCAGTCAAATGAAAAGAATGAAATGTCAATACCTGTTATGTTTCAATGACAATCTTCAGGAAAATTCTAATTTTCTAGTTGTATGACTTTTTACATGTAGCCTAACTTTTTTTCTTACATGTCATTATCTCTTTCAAGGGGTAGACCTATGTGAAAAAAAAAATGCCTGTTAACACATTCAGTTCAGTTCAGTTCAGTCGCTCAGTCATGTCCGACTCTTTAAGGGGATAATTTCAAGATGGCAGAAGAATAAGATGAGGAGTTCATATTTCCCCTGATAAATACATCAAAAGCTCATCTGCATGAGTAAAAACTTCTACAGAACACTTTCTAAATGCTAGGACTCCAGATTTCCATAAAGGCAAACCAATCTCCTCAGAATGAGTGTGTAAGTTTTCTGGGTGTTCTTGGCTTTTGAGTGTTGCTTTCACCATTAGTATTGGGGTTTTGTTTTCTCTGCTATGTGGCCTGTGAAGTCTTGATGCTACAATAATAGGTTGGGCCTGAACCCCCAAGGTGGGAGACCTGAGTCCAGGACTTTGGACCATCAGAGAACTCCTAAACTGATGGAACATTAATTTTTTTGATGAGAGTTCTCCCAAAGGCCTCAGTCTCAACACTAAGATCAAACTCCCCCAAAGGCCAGAAAGCTCCATGCCAGATTCCTCACACCACACTTTTAGTGAAAGAGAAACACAACCCTGTCCATTAGCAGAAAGACTGCCCAAAGCCATACCAAACCCACAGACTCCCCAAAACACACTACTGTACACAGCAGTGCCCTTCAGAGAGACATGATCCAGCTCCATCCATCAGAACACAGGCACAAGTCCCCCCGACCAGGAAACCTTCACAAGGTACTGGTCCAAAGCCACACACAGGAAGAAGACTCCAGAATTAAGAGGAACTAAGACCTTCCAGCCTGCAGACAGGAGACCCCAAACACAGCAAATTAAATTTGACAAAGAAATAATAAGACAAAGAAATACACAGCAGATGAAGGAACATGGTAAAAAACAAAACCCCACAAGACCAAACAAAACAGAAAGACTGCCCAAAGCCATACCAAACCCACAGACTCCCCAAAACACACTACTGTACACAGCAGTGCCCTTCAGAGAGACATGATCCAGCTCCATCCATCAGAACACAGGCACAAGTCCCCCCGACCAGGAAACCTTCACAAGGTACTGGTCCAAAGCCACACACAGGAAGAAGACTCCAGAATTAAGAGGAACTAAGACCTTCCAGCCTGCAGACAGGAGACCCCAAACACAGCAAATTAAATTTGACAAAGAAATAATAAGACAAAGAAATACACAGCAGATGAAGGAACATGGTAAAAAACAAAACCCCACAAGACCAAACAAATGAAGAGGAAATAGCAGTTTATTTGAAACAGAATTCCAGGTGATGATAGTAAAGATAGTAAACATGGAAACAAAATGGAATCACAAATAAATAGACTGAAGGCAGAGGCTGTGAAGATACAAGAAGTGTTTAACGAGGACATACAAGAATTAAGAATAGATAATTGGCAATGAACAAGACAATAAATGAGATTAAAAATTCACTAGGGGGAACAAATATTAGAATAACTGAGGCAGAAAAACAGATAAGTGAGCTGGAAGACAGAATGGTGGAAATAACTGAAGCAGAGTACACTAAAGAAAAAAGAATAAAAAGTAATGAGGACAGTCTCAAAGACGTCTGGGACAACATTAAGCACACCAACATTCAAATAATAGAGGTCTCTGAAGAAGAAAAATAAAAGGCATATGAGAAAATATTTGAAGAGATTATAGTTGAAAACTTCCCTTACATTGGAAAGGAAATAGCCACCCAAACCCAGGAAGGCCAGAGAGTCTGATATAGGATAAACCCAAGGAGAAATATGCCAGGGAATGTGAAAGTTGCTCAGTCATGTCCAACTCTTTGTGACCTCATGAACTATAGAGTCCATGGAATTCTCCAGCCAGAATACTGGAGTGGGTAACCTATCCCTTCTCCAGGGGATCTTCCCAGCCCAGGGATCAAACCCAGGTTTCCCACATTGCAGTCAGATTCTTTACCAGCTGAGACACAAGAGAAACCCTGGAATACCGGAGTGGGTAGCCTATCCCTTCTCCACCAAAAATTAAACACAAAGAACAAACATTAAAAGCAGCAAGGGAAAAGCAACAAATAGCAAACAAAGGGGTCTCCATAAGGCCAAAAGCTGATCTTTCAACAGAAACTCTTCAGACCAGAAGAGACTGGCAGGATATACTTAAAGTGATTAAAGGGAAAAACCTACAACCAAAATTACTCTATCCAGCAAGGATCTCATTCAGATTTGAAGGAGAAATCAAAAGCTTTACAGACAGGCAAAAGTTAAGAGAATTCAGCATCATCAAGCCAGCTTTATAACAAATGGTAAAGGAACTTCTCTAGACAGGAAACACAAAAGAGAGAAAAGGCCTACAAAAGCAAACTCAAAACAATAAATGGAAACAGGATCATACACATCAACAATTACCTTAAATGTAACTGGACTAAATGTTCCAAGCAATATCTACAGTGCATTTCATCCAAAAACAGTAGACTTCACTTTATTCTCAGGTGCACACGGAATATTCTCCAGGATAGATCACATCTTGGGTCACAAATCAAGTCTTGGTAAATTTTATAAATCTGAAATCATTTCAAGCATCTTTTCTGATCACAGAATTATAAGATTAGATATCAACTATAGGAAAAAACTTTAAAATCACAAATGCATGGAGGCTAAACAATGTGTTTCTAAATAACCACATGGTTATTGTGATCCCATATCACTTAAGAAATCAAAGAGGAAATAAAAAAAAATACTTAGAAGCAAATGACAGTGAAAACATGACAACTCAAAATCCATATGTGAAAGTCCCTCTTTACAACCCCATGGGCTATACAGTCCATGGGATTATCCAGGCCAGAATACTGGAGTGGGTAGCCTTTCCCTTCTCCAAGGGATCTTTGAACCCAGGGATTGAACCCAGGTCTCCCACATTGCAGGTGGATTCTTTACCAGCTGAGCCATCAGGGAAGCCCATGTGGGGTACAGTAAAAGCAGTGCTAAAGAGAAGTTGATAGCAACACAAGTCTACCTCAAGAAACAATAAAACCATCAAATAAACAACCCAAGCTTACATCTAAAGCAACTAGAAAAATAAAATTTAAAAACCCTCAACATTAGTAGAAGGAAAGAAATCATAAAGATCAGAGCAGAAATAAATGAAGGAGAAATTAAGGAAATGTTAGAAAGATCAATAAAACTAAAACTGGCTCTTTGAAAAGATAAAATTGATCAACAATGAGCCAGAGGCATCAAGAGGAAAAGGGAGAAGACTCAGCAATAAAATTAGAAATTAAAAAGGTGATGTTACAAGGAATAACACAGAAATACAAAGGATCATAAGAGACTACTACTGCTACTGAATTTGCAAGTCCATGTGCCTGATGCACAGTGAGGCCATCAATACTAAAACATTAAAGTTCGGAACAAAGAAAGGTTTATTAGAAATCCATACAAAGAGATGGATGGCTCATGCCCTAAGAACCCTAAAGTTACTGAAAATTTTCAGCAAGTCCCTTTAAAACCAAAAGGTGAGGGATGGACATGGTTAGTTGTTGCAGAGTTCTCAGCGCCTTTTTTCCTGAGGTCAGATCATGGTCAGCTAATGACAATCCTGTAAATCTCTACCGGATGAATGTTATTCTCTGTCTTGACAAGAAAGGGAAAAGTCACAAAGCAAAACTTTTACCCTCCAAGGTCCCAATCCAGGCTAAGAGATGGCAGATATCAGCTCACAGTTCTTTGAGGGTCAGATTCCCACACTCTGCCCAGCTGTCACCCCTGAAGGAGTCAGGCACCCCACCCAACTGTCCCTCAGTCTCCTCAGGCTGCCCAAATGAGGAGACCAAGTTTCACAGACTGCAACCCACACAGACAGCCACTGCTATTGGGTCACAGAGACAGGGAGAGGGGAGAGGTTCACCTTTGCCTCAAGGCCTGGACCACACCTAGTGGAGGCCTTAGTGAAGGCTCTGGAGCCTTGTAGGACATAGTCCCCAGTCTGTTCCCTGGGGTTTCCAGCTCATCCACTGGTCCAAGGCTAGGTAAGCTGGAAGGGCTCCAGAAGGCCTGAATCTATCTCTTAGCTCACTCTCCACCTGATGACCCCCACACCACCGACCCTTGGCTGAATCACTTCCCCAGTGGCTCCTCACTGACAGCTGCCAGTAGGCAAGGCCCACTGCAGTGCTGACCAGTTGCTGGGCAGGACAGCTAAGGATTGCTTATTAATAGTTGGTTGCTTGTGGGAGGGGCCCACTGAGGCACCAAGCAATGGCTGAGCAGCACTTATTGTCTAGTAAGAGTGCAGAGTAATGAGGCACAGCAATGGCTACCTGCTAAGGGCTCCACTGATCTTGCTCTGTTAGACTATGAACAATTATACACAAACAAAATGGACAGCCTGGAAGGAATGGATATATTCTTAGAAAAGTACAACCTTCCAAGCTGAACCAGGAAGAAATAGAAAATATGAGCAGACCAATAATAAGCATGAAATTCGAAATTGTAATAAAAAAAAATCTTCCAACAAAAGCTGATGACCAGATAAATGGCTTCACAGGTGAATTCTACCAAAAGTTTAGAGAAGAGATAAAACACCAATCCTGCTCAAACTCTTCCAGAAAATTGCAGAGGAAGAAAACTCCCAAACTCATTCCACAAGACCACCATCATTCTGATACCAAAACCCAACAAAGATGCCACAAAAAAAAGAAAACTACAGGCCAATATCACTGAACATAGATGCAAAAATCCTCAACAAAATTCTAGCCAATAGAAATCAACAACACAGTAAAATGATCATACATCATGATCAAGTGGGCTTTATGCCAGATGCAAGGATTCTTCAACATACACGAATCAATCATTACCATCTTTCTAAATTCCATATATATGCATTAGAGTAAAAAAAATCATAATAAATAAATAAATGTGATACATGATATTAACAAATTGAAAGATAAAAACCATATGATTATCACAATAGATGTCGAGAAAGCTTTTGACATATTCAACATATATTTATGATAAAATCTCTCCAGAAAGGTGGCCTAGAAGGAACACACTAATGACAAATTCACAACAAACATTATTCTCAAAGTGAAAAACTGAAAGCATTTCCTCTAAGATAAGGAACAAGACAAGAATGCCCATTCTCACCACTATTACTCAACACAGTTTTGGAAGTCCTAGCCAAAGCAATTAGAGAAGAAAAAAGAAATAAAAGGTATCCAGTGTGGAAAAGAAGTAAAAACTCACTGTTTGCAGATGACATGATGTTATACATAGAAAACCCTAACATGTCATCAGAAAACTACTAAAGCTAGTCAGTGAATATAGTAAAGTTGCAGGATATGAATTAATACATAGAAATCCCTTGCATTCTTATACACTAACAATGAAAAATCAGAATTAGAAATAAAGGAAGCAATCCCATTCACTACTGCAACAAAAAGAATAAAATATCCAGCAATAAATGTACCTAAAGAGATAAAAGATTTATATGCAGAAAACTATAAGACATTGATGAAAGAAACCAAATGATGTTATACATAGAAAACCCTAACATGTCATCAGAAAACTACTAAAGCTAGTCAGTGAATATAGTAAAGTTGCAGGATATGAATTAATACATAGAAATCCCTTGCATTCTTATACACTAACAATGAAAAATCAGAATTAGAAATAAAGGAAGCAATCCCATTCACTACTGCAACAAAAAGAATAAAATATCCAGCAATAAATGTACCTAAAGAGATAAAAGATTTATATGCAGAAAACTATAAGACATTGATGAAAGAAACCAAAGATGACAGAAAAACAGATAGAGAGATATACTATGTTCTTGGATTAAAAGAATTAATATTGTGAGAATGTCTATACTACTCAATGTTATCTACAGATTCAGTGCCATCCTTATTAAACTACCAATAGTATTCTTCACAGAAATAGAACAAAAAATTGCAACTTTTGTATAGAAACAGAAAAGACCACAAATCACCAATGCCATCTTGAGAAAGAAGATCAAAGCTGGAAGAACCAACCTTCATGACTTCAGATTACTTTACAGAGCTATAGTCATCAAGACAGTATGGTACTAGCACAAAAACAGAAATATAGACCAATGGAACAAGATAGAAAGACCAGAGATATATCCGCAACTCTATGTGAAGAAGGCTGAGCGCCTAAGAACTGATGCTTTTGAACTGTGGTGTTGGAGAAGCCTCTTGCGAGTCCCTTGGACTGCAAGGAGATCCAACCAGTCCATTCTGAAGGAGATCAGCCCTGGGATTTCTTTGGAGGGAATGATGCTAAAGCTGAAACTCCAGTACTTTGGCCACCTCATGCGAAGAGTTGACTCATTGGAAAAGACTCTGATGCTGGGAGAGATTGAGGGCAGGAGGAGAAAGGAGCAACAGAGAATGAGATGGCTGGATGGCATCACTGAATCAATGAAAGTGAGTTTGAGGGAACTCCGGGAGTCGGTGATGGACAGGGAGGCCTGGCGTGCTGCAATTCATGGGGTCGCAAAGAGTCGGACACGACTGAGCGACTGAACTGAACTTATGGGAACAATATATTTCACAAAGGAGGCAAGAATATACTATGAAGAAAATACAGCTTCTTCAATAAGTGGTACTGGGAAAACAGGACAGCTATAGGTAAAAGAATGAAATCAGAACACATTCTAACACCATACACAAAGATAAACTCAAAATAGATTAAATACCTTTATGTAAGACCAGAAACTATAAAACTCTTAGAGGAAAACATAGGCAGAATACATTTTGACATAAATAACAGCAACATCTTCTATAATCCACGTTCTAGAGTAATGGAAATATTTTTTTAATGGGACCTAATGAAACTTAAAAGCTTTTGAACACCAAAGGAAACTATAAACAAGGTGAGAAGACAACCCTCAAAATGAGATAAAATAATAACAAATGAAACAACAGACAAAAGATTAATCTGCAAAATATACAAGCAACTCGTGCAGTTCAATACCAGAAAAATTAACAACCCAATCAAAAAAATGGGCAGAAGACCCAAACAGATATTTCTCCAAAGAAGACATACAGATGGCTAATAAACACATGAAAAGTTACTCAATATGACTCATTATTAGAGATATGCAAATCAAAACTACAGTGAGGTATCACCTTACACTGGTCACAATGACCACCATCAAAAAGTCTATCAACAACAAATGCTGAAGAGGGTGTGAAGAAAAGGGAACCCTCTTGCATTGTTGGTGGGAATGTAAATTGATACAGCTACTATGGAGAACAGTATGGAGATTCCTTAAAAAACTAGAAATAAAAATACCATATAAGCCAACAATTTCCCTACTGTGCACATACCCTGAGGAAACCATAACTGAAGAAGACATTATGCCCCACAATGTTCATCTAAGCACTGTTTACATACGATATGGAAGCAACCTAGATGTCCATCAACAGATAAATGGATAAAGAAGCTGTAGCACATATATACAATGAAATATTGCTCAGCCATAAAAAGAAACACATTTGAGTCAGTTCTAATGAGATGGATGAACCTAGGGGCTATTATATAGAGTGAAGTAAGACAGAAAGAGAAAAACAAATATTGTATATTAACCCATATATGTGGTGTCTAGAAAGATGGTACTTACTGATGAACCTGTTTTCAGGGCAGCAGTGGAAATGCAGACATAGAGAAAAGACTTGTGGACATAGTGAGGGAAGAAGGTGGGACAAATTGAGAGAGCAGTATGGAAACATATACACTACCATATGTAAAATAGATAGCCAGTGGGAATTTGCTATATGATGCAGGGAACTGAAACACAGTGCTCTGTGAAAATTTAGATGGGTAGGTTGAGTGGGAAGTGAGAGGGAGGTTCAAGAGGGAGGTGATATATGTATACCTATGGCCGATTCATGCTGATGTATGGCAGAAATGAATACAATACTGTAAAGCAATTATATGCAATTAAAATAAATAAATTAAAAATATATATATAAGATGGTTCCTGACTCCTGGTGGATAATTAATCATTGAGGTGGGTTATCATGTCATCATTATGGATGCTGCTATTACTTGCTTCCTGTTTCAGTTAGGTATCTGATTATCTTGGGAGTTGCTCTGTGTACAGATAAAGTTCAGACCAGAGAAGGGGCCTGAATTCTGTCCTGGGATGCTTTGCATCATCCCGTACTTCATAGATATGCATTTGGGAGAAGGGAGGGGCAGAGTGTTGGACTAACCAGTAGCAACAACCACTTGCTATTACTACTTCAAATGAATTTCTGCTTCTCTACTACAGTCATTTTACTTAAATTAGCAGCTAGCATTGATGACAAAAAGTATATTCTTATAAACAGATGGTCCCTTTAACTACTCACTCACACAATGCCTGTGTTCTGTTTGGGGTCTGATATTTTATCTAATAGAGTTTTGTCAAGACAACACACTGGTCATAACAAACATGCTTTACTAAAACACAAGTGATGACTCTACACATGGACATAACCAGACAGTCAATACCCAAATTGGATTGAATAGATTATTTGTAGCTGAAGATGGAGAAGATCTATACAGTCAGCAAAAACAAGACCTGGAGCTGACTGCAGCTCAGATCATCAATGTCTTATTATAAAACTCAGGCTTAAATTGAAAAAAGAAGGTAAAATCACTAGGTTACTCAGGATGAGCTAAATCAAATTCCTTATGATTATACAGTGGAAGTGACAAATAGATTCAAGGAATTAGATCTGGTAGGCAAAGTGCCTGAAGAACTATGAACAAAGGTTCATAGCATTGTACAGAAGGCAGTGACGAACACTATCCCAAAGACAAAGAAATGCAAGGTGGCAAAGTGGTTGTCTGAGGAAGATTTACAAGTAGCTGAGGAAAGAAGAAAAATGAAAGGTAAGGAAGAAAGGGAAGGATATGCGGAGTTTCAGGGAATAGCAAACAGAGATAAAAAAGACTCCTTAAATGAACAATGCAAAGAAATAGAATAAAACAATAGAAAGGGAAAGACTAGAGATCTCTTCAGGAAAATTGAAGATATCAAGGGAACATTTAGTGCAAGGATGGGCACAATAAAGGACAGAAATGGTGAGTACCTAACAGAGGCTGCTGCTGCTGCTGCTAAGTCACTTCAGTCGTGTCCGACTCTGTGCGACCCCATAGATGGCAGCCCACTAGGCTCCCCAGTCCCTGGGTTTCTCCAGGCAAAAACACTGGATTGGGTTGCCATTTCCTTCTCCAATGCATGAAAGTGAAAAGTGAATTAAAAAGAGGTGGCAAGAATGAAGAGAAAAATTATACCAAAAAGTGTTAATGACACAAATAACCATGATGGTGTTGTCACTCACCTATATCCAGAAATCCTGAAGTGTGAAGTCAAGTGGGCCTTAAGAAGCATTGCTATAAACAAAGCTAGTTGAGGTGATGGAATTACAGTTGAGCTATTTCAAATCCTAAAAGATGATACTTTAAAAGTGTTACACTCAATATGTCAGCAAATTTGGAATGCTCAGGAGTGGCCACAGGACTAGAAAAGGCCAGGTTTCGTTCTAATCCCAAGGAAGGGTAATTCCAAAAAATATTTGAACTACCATACAATTGGGCTAATTTAACATGCTAGCAAGGTAATGCTCAAAGTTCTTCAAGCTAGGCCTCAGCAGTAGGAGAACTGAGAACTTCTAGATAGACAAGCTTGATTTAGAAAAGGCAGAGTAACCAGAGATCAAATTACCAATATTTGTTAGATCATAGAGAAAGGAAGGGAATTCCAGAAAAATATCTGCTTCAATGATGCACAAACATCTTTGTGTGCTATGGATGGAGGTTCGTGACATTGTACAAGAGGCAGGGATCAAGATCATCCCCAAGAAAAAGAAATGCAAAAAGGCAAAATGGTTGTCTGAGGAGGACTTACAAACAGCTGAGAAAAGAAGAGAAGTGAAAGGCAAAGAAGAAAAGGAAAGATATACCCATCTGAATGCAGAATTCCAAAGAATAACAAGGAGAGATGGAAAAGCCTTCCAAAATGATCAGTGCAAAGAAATACAGGAAAACAGCAGAATGGGAAAGACTAGAGATCTCTTCAAGAAAATTAGAGATACCAAGGGGAACATTTCATACAAAGATTTTCCAAAGAATAACAAGGAGAGATGGAAAAGCCTTCCAAAATGATCAGTGCAAAGAAATACAGGAAAACAGCAGAATGGGAAAGACTAGAGATCTCTTCAAGAAAATTAGAGATACCAAGGGGAACATTTCATACAAAGATGGGCACAATAAAGGGCGGAAATGGTATGGACCTAACAGATGCAGAAGAGATTAAGAAGAGGTGGCAAGAATACACAGAAGAACTATACAAAAAAGATCTTCATGATCCAGATAATCACGATGGTGTGATCACTCACCTAGAGCCAGACATCCTGGAGTCTGATGGGCCTTAGGAGGAATAACTACGAACAAAGCTAGAGTGCCAGGAGCCAGCACGGGAGATCCTACCCATGACAAGGTCATGCAGAGAGGCCTGATGGGCAAGGCGAGTCAGGCCTCAGGAGTTCCCCCTGAGTTTTCCTGAGCGTGTACCCCCAAAATAAGAATCTGCCTGCCTTACTGTACTGTGCTTTTCCACTTTTCTGACACTCTCTGGAAAAAGTTAATCCAGGGCTTCAGTCTCCTGAAAAAGAATGTCTTGGCTTAAAAACCCCTCTGATAACTCTCTAACTTGCCTAACAGTTTCCCCCAGACTTCTTACAGCTTGTGAATTGTTTACAGCCCCCCAACTGCGAGAGGCACAAAGCTTAAAGCATCGTAAGATACAGAGCCTTTTCTAAAGAGCTAAAAATCACATTGGTGACGGATTTCACTGTTGACTCAATGATTGCTGCCAGACCTCCATATTCTTTATCTTTTAGGCACCTGGGAGGAGTTAATCAATATAATCAGAATATGGAAAAAGGTATATAATAGTTTTGATGTTAGCAACACTAGACTTTTGAGTAAATTACTTTTATTTTGTTATAAATCACTGTACTCCTTTTACTTGTTATAAATTGCTGTATCTTTGCTATGTAAGAATGTAACTTTATTTAGTGTTTTCTGAGAGTGGCACCAGACTTTGGCAAAATCAACACAAGAAGTCTTCTGGTTGACAAACCCTTATCAGAAAAAAATGCTGTAAAATGTTAATTGGCCCTTTTGGCCAGAAGATGATGTAAATCACCTAAGATTTGTGTGTACAACTAGGTATGCAGAGAGAAAAGTTGGTTTTGATAAGAGTCTGGGCTGCTAACACTGCATAATTTGTATTACCCATTGATCTCTATGTACAATCAAAAAGGTATAAAAGGCCTTTCTAGACAATAGAGGCCGGGCCAGTCATTGGAAGGACTGGTTTCCCCGTGTGTCCTCTTTACTCTGATTTCTGGCTGAATTCCCATCTGGGGTGTGGAGGCTCGCCATGTCTACTTACTTGCTCCAGCTTTTTAAGTTCCATGCGAGAGGGAGTCCAAGGCTGGGCACCCTCTGATATTCAAGAGGACACTGGTGGCCTAATGTAGATGGTGCAAACGTCTTGTCCTGAAGTTTTATTAGTTCTTCACGTAGACCAAGTTATTCAGCCTCTTTTCTCCACTAAATTTTCCTACTATACTATTTCTTCCTAATCTTACATTTTTAAATAAATAAGTTTTTTCTTGCCTATGCCATTTACCCTTCGAATCACCCTGGATCCACCAGGGCTGGACCCCAGCACTAGAGGAGGTGGTGGAATTGCAGTTGAGCTATTTCAAATCCTAAAGGATGATGTTGTAAAAGTGCTGCACTCAATATGCCAGCAAATTTGGAAATCTCAGCAGTGGCCACAGGACTGGAAAAGGTCAGTTTTCATTCCAATTCCAAAGAAAGGCAATGCCAAAGAATGCTCAAACTACCACACAATTGCACTCATTCACATGCTAGCAAAGAAATGCTCAAAATTCTCCAAGCCAGGCTTCAACAGTATGTGAACTGTGAACTTCCAGACATTCAAGCTGGATTTAGGAAAAGCAGAGGAATCAGAGATCAAATTGCCAACACCCATTGAATTATTGAAAAAGCAAGAGAGTTCCAGAAAAACATCTGCTTCTGCCTTATTGACTATGCCAAGGCCTTTGATTGTGTGGATCACAACAAACTGTGGAAAATTCTGAAAAAGATGGGAATACCAGACCACCTATCCTGCTTCTTGAGATATCTGTATGCAGGTCAGGAAGCAATAGTCAGAACTGGACATGGAACCACAGACTATTTTCAGATAGGAAAAGGAGTATGTCAAGGCTGTATATTGTCACCCTATTTAACTTATATTCAGTGTACATCATTAGAAATGCTGGGCTGGATGAAGCACAACCTGGAATTAAGTTTGCCGGGAGAAATATCAATTACCTCAGATATTCAGATGACACCACTCTTATGGCAGAAAGCGAAGAAGAACTAAAGAGTCTCTTGATGAAAGTGAAAGAGGAGAGTGAAAAAATTGGCTTGGAACGCAACATTAAGAAAACTAAGATCATGGCATACGGTCCCATCACTTCATGGCAAATAGTTAGGGAAACTATTGGAAACAGTGACAGACTATTTGGGGGTGCAGATGGTGACTGCAGCCATGAAATTAAAAGACACTTGCTCCTTGGAAGAAAAGTTATAACCAACCTAGATGGCATATTAAAAAGCAGAGACATTACTTTGCTAACAAAGGTCTGTCTAGTCAAAGTTATGCTTTTTCCAGGAGTCATGTATGGATGTGAGTTCTACTCTAAAGAAAGCTGAGCACCAAAGAATTGATGCTTTTGAACTGTGATGCTGGAGTAGACTCTTGAGAGTCCCTTGGACTTCAAGGAGATCCAACCAGTCCATTCTAAGGAAATCAGTCCTGAATATCCATTGGAAGGACTGATGTTGAAGCTGAAACTCCAATACTTTGGCCACCTGAGTGAAGAACTGACTCATTAGAAAAGACCCTGATTCTGGGAAAGATTGAAGGCAGGAGGAGAAGGGGATGACAGAGGATGAAATGGTTGGATGGCATCACTGACTCAGTGAACATGAGTTTGAGTCAACTCTGGGAGTTGGTGATGGACAGGGAGGCTTGGCTTGCTGCAGTCCATGGGGTCACAAAGAGTTGGACACAACTAAGTGACTGAACTGAACTGATCTGTGTGCATCACAGCAACCTTGGAAAATTCTTAAAGAGATGAGAATACCAGATCACCTTTCCTGTTTCTTGAGAAACATATATGTGGGTCAAGAAACAACAGTTAGACCTTGTATGAAGCAACTGACTGCTTCAAAATTGTAAAAGGAGTACAACAGGGTTAGATATTGTAACCCTGATTATTTAACTTATATACAGAATTGTTGTTGTTGTTCAGTTGCCAAGTTGTGTTCAACTCATGACCCCATGTATTGCAACATGCCAGACTTCCCTGTTCCTTATTCTATCCTAGAGTTTGACCAAGTTCACGTCCATTGAATCAAAGTTGCCATCCAATCATTTCATCCTCTGTCACTCTCTTCTCTTTCTACCTTCAATCTTTTACAGCATCAGAGTCTTTCCCAATGAGTCTGTTCTTTGCATCAGGTGGCCAAAGTATTGGAGTTTCAGGTTCAGCATCAGTCCTTCCAAAGAGTATTCAGGGTTGATTTCCTTTAAGATTGATTGGTTTGATCTCCATGCTGTCTAAGGGACTCTCAAGAGTCTTTTTCAGCAATACAGTTTGAAAACATCAGTTCTTTGGCACTCTGCTTTCTAATTGTCCAGCTCTCACATCCATACATGACTACTGGAAAGACCATAATGTTGACTATATGGACCTTTGTTGGCAAAGTGATGTTTTTTATTTTTAACACACTGTCTAGATTTGACCTAGCTTTCCTGCCAAAAAGCAATTGTCTTCCTATTTCATGACTACAGTCACAATCCATAGTGATTTTAGAGCCCAAGAAGAAGAAATCGTCATTGCTTCCACCTTTCCTCCTTCTATTTGCCATGAAGTGAAGGAACTGGATGCCTCGATCTTTTTTTTTATTTTTTTTTCAAATTGAGTCTTAAACAGGCTTTTTCACTCTCCTCCTTTACTTTCATCAAGGGTCTCATTAGTTCTTCTTTGCTTTCTGTCATTAGAGTGATACCATCTGCAAGTCTGAGGTTGCTTTTTCTCCCTGCAATCCCGATTCCAGCTTGTAACTCATCCAACCTGGCATGATGTGCTCTGCATATAAGTTAAATAAACAGGATGACTATAAACAAACTTCTTGTACTCCTTTCTCAATCCTGAACCAGTCAATTGTTCTGTACAATGTTCTAATTATTGCTTCTTGACCCACATTCAGATTTCTCAGGAGGCAGGTAAGATGGCTTGGCATTCCCATCACTTTAAGAGTTCTCCAAAGTTTCTTATGATCCACACAGTCAAACAGACATGATTGGGTGACCAACACACACATAGTCAAAGACTTTAGCAAGGTCAGTGAAACAGAGGTAATATTTTTTTACAATCTCCTTGCTTTCTCTATGATCCAGCAAATGTTGGCACTTTGATCTTTGATTCCTCTGCCTATACTAAGCTCAGCTTTAACATCTGGAAATTTTAGGTTCACTTAATGCTGAAGCCTAACTTTGAGGATTTTAAATATATATAACTTTACTTGCATAGTCTCCCCTGGTGGCTTAGATGGTAAAGCATCTGCCTGCAATGCAGGAGATGCGGGTTCGATCCCTGGGCTGGAAAGATCTCCTGGAGAAGGAAACAGCAACCCACTCTAGTACCCTTGCCTGGAGAATCCCATGGGCAGAGGAGCCTGGTACGCTACAGTCCATGGGGTCGCAAAGAGTCAGACACGACTGAGTGACTTCACTTTCACTTTCACTTTACTTGCATGGGAGATGAATGCAATTGTTCAGTGGTTTGAACCATATCTCTTGACTTCCTACTTTTGCATTCCAGTTCCCTATGATAAATAGGACATCTTTTTTGCACTAGTTCTAGAAGGCTTTATAGGTCTTCATAGAGAAGGGCTGTAGTACTGCCCTTCTTGGAAACTGGAATGATGACTGACCTTTTCTACTCCTGTGGCCACTGCTGGGTTTTCAAAATTTGCTGACATATTGAGTGCAGCACTTTAATAGCCTCGTCTTTTATGACTTTTAAATAACTCTCCTGGAATTCCATCACCTCCACTAGCTTTATTGGCAGAAGTGTTTCCTAAGGCCCACTTGACCTCACATTCCAGAATATCTGGCCCTGACTGAGAGACTACACCATTGTGATTGTCTGTGTCATTAAGATCTATTTTTTATATAGTTCTTCTCGGTATTCTTTCCATCTCCTCCTGATCTCTTCTGCTTCTATTAAATCTTCACTGTTTCTGTCCTTTATTTTTCCCATCTTTGGATGAAATGTTCCTTTGATATTTCCAATTTTCTTGAGGAGGATTATAGTTTTACCCTTTCTGTAGTTTTCCTCTCTTTTTTTGCATTGTATATTGAAGAATGCCTTCTTGTCTCCCCTTGCTATTCTCTGGAACTCTGATTAGTTGGATTTACCTTTTGTCCATTCTGAAGGAGATCAACCCTGGGATTTCTTTGGAAGGAATGATGCTAAAGCTGAAGCTCCAGTACTTTGGCCACCTCATGCAAAGAGCTGACTCATTGGAAAAGACTCTGATGCTGGGAGGGATTGGGGGCAGGAGGAGAAGGGGACGACCGAGGATGAGATGGCTGGATGGCATCACGGACTCGATGGCCATGAGTCTGAGTGAACTCCGGGAGATGGTGATGGACAGGGAGGCCTGGCGTGCTGCAATTCATGGGGTCGCAAAGAGTCGGACACGACTGAGTGACTGAACTGAACTGAACTGAACTTTTTCCCTTGCATTTCACTTCTCCTCTTTCCTCAGCTATTTGTAAAGCCTCCCCAGACAATCACTTTGCCTTCTTGCATTCCTTTTTTTCTTGGGATGGTTTTGTTTGATGGTTCCTGTACAATATTACACACCTTGTTCATAGCTTTTCAGACACTCTGTTTACTAGATCTAATCCCATGAATCCATTGGTCACCTCCACTGTATATTCATAGAGGATTTGATTAAAGTCATATCTGACTGACCTATTGGTTTTCCTCACTTTCTTTATTTTAACCCTGAATTTTGCTTTGAGGAGCTGATGATCTGGGCCACAGTCAATTCCAGGTCTTGTTTTCACTGACTGTATGCAAAGAATGTAATCAATCTGATACTGTATACAAAGAATGTAATCAATCTTATTTTACTATTGACAATTTGATAATGTCCATGTGTAAAGTCATCTCTTGTGTTGTTGAAAAAGGGTGTTTTCTATGACCTGTTTGTCCTCTTGGAAGAATTCTGTTAGCCTTCGCCTTGCTTCATTTTGCACTTCAAGGCCAAACTTGCCTGTTACTCCACGTATCTCTTGACTTCTTACTTTTGCATTCCAATTCCCTATGATGAATAGGACATCATTTTTAGTGTTAGTTCTAGAATTTTTTATAGGTCTTCATAGAGCTAATGAACTCCAGCTTCTTTAGCATCAGTGGTTGGAGTGTAGACTTGGATTACTGTGATACTGAATAGTTTTCCTTGGAATGATCTCAGAACCGAGATCATTCTGTTGTAGGTCTTCATAGAGCTAATGAACTCCAGCTTCTTTAGCATCAGTGGTTGGAGTGTAGACTTGGATTACTGTGATACTGAATAGTTTTCCTTGGAATGATCTCAGAACCGAGATCATTCTGTTGTTTTTGAGGTTGCATTTCATACACTTTTGTTGATTATGATGGCTACTCCATTTCTTGTCTGAGATTCTTGCCCACAGTAGTAGATATAATGGTCATGTGAATTAAATTCACCCACTCCCATCCATTTTAGTTCACTGATTCCTAAGACGATAATGTTTATTCTTACCATCTCCTGCCTAACCACATCCAATTTACCTTGATTCATGGATCTAACATTTCAGGTTCTTATGCAATACACTTCTTTAGAGCATTGGATTTTGCTTTTTCACCAGACACATCCACAAATAAGTGTCATTTCCACTTTGGCCAGCTGCTTCATTCTTTCTGGAGCTATTAGTAGATGTCCTCCTCCCTTCCCCAGTAGCACACTGGCCACCTTCTGATCTGGAGGGCTCATCTTCTGGTATAATATCTTTTTACCTTTTTATACAGTTCATGGGGATCTCACAGCTAGTTTCCTGGAGTGGTTTACCATTCCTTCCTCCAGTGGATCACATTTTTTCAGAACTCTCTACTGTGACCCATCCATCTTGGGTGGCCCTATACATCATGGCTCATAGCTTCATTGAGTTATGCAAGCCCCTTTGCCACTAGGCAGTAATCCATGAAGGGGATTATCATGCAAAATGCTGGGATGGGTGAATCACAAGCTAGAATCAAGATTGCTGGGAGAATTATCAACAACCTCTGATATGTAGATGATACTTCTCTAATGGCAGAAAGTGAAGAGGAACTAAAGGACCTCTTGATGAGGATGAAAGAGGAGAATGAAAATGCTGGCTTAAAACTCAACATTCAAGAAACTAAGGTCAAGGCATCTGTTCCCATTATTTCATGGCAAGCAGAAGGGGAAAGAGTGGAAGCAGTGATTGACTTTATTTTCCTGGGCTCCAAAATCACTGTGGATGGTGACTGCAGCCTTGATATTAAAAGACACTAGCTCCTTGGAAGGAAAACTATGACAAGCCTGGACATCACATTAAAAAGCAGAGACATCACTTTGCTGACAGAAGTATGTATTCAAAGCTATGGTTTTTCTAATAGTCATATATAGGAGTGAGAGTTGGACCACAATGAAGGCTGAGCACCAAAGAGCTGATGTTTTCAAATTGTGGTGTTGGAGAAGACTCTTGAGAGTCATTTGAACTGCAAGAAGATCTAGCCAGTTAATCCTAAAGGAACTCAACCTCGAATATTTACTGGAAGGGTTGATGCTGAAGCTGAAGCTCCAATACTTTGACCATCTGATGTGAAGAGCTGACTCTTCAGAAAAGACTCTGATGCTGGGAAAATTAGGGCAAAAAGAGAAGGGGGTGGCAGAGGATGAGATGGTTAGATAGCATCACCAATTCAATGGACATGAATTTGAGCAAACCAGGAGATAATGAAAGACAGGAAAGCCTGGTGTGCAGAAGTTCATGGGGGTCACAAAGAGTCAGGCACAACTTAGTGACTGAACAATAAAAAAGCCATCTCCCCTCTGGCCCAGTCCTATAGTTGCTGCTGCTTCACAATCTGTGCTGAATGAGGCTTGAGCCCAGCTTCCTCCTTTCAGTTGTCTCTCATGCTGTATGTGTATTGCATTTTCATATGATCAAAAGTGACCTTAACATCTTTCCTCCTTGTGTGGAATTTAATTTCCTAACTGCAGTTTTATACAGTGCAAAATGAAGATGTTGTATCTCTGATCTTGCAAGAAAAAACCAGTTCCTCACCTGTGTGGGGAGTATGGAATTGATTGATATGTTAATGTAGGAGGAGGCAGTCCTGAAAGGATGTCAGGTACTTCTAAATATACACTGTGTGCAGCCCAGTTCTGCCTGCTGCAGGCTTTGATGTCAAATAAAATGGGATAAGGGTGGGAGAGTGAAGCCATATCACAGATCTTCTTCCTTCTAACAGAAGGGCAAAGGTCAGCAAAATCCTTGTCAGCTGCTACCAAGCAAGGCAATGGGTACCTCTTTTGATAGCTTGAAAAAGAAAAGTCACATTAAAATTTAGAGTTAAAATGTTCAGCAAGGCACTCTGCCTCACAACCAAAGTCCCCACTGGACAAAGAAATTAAAGAAAATATCAATAGTTCTCCTCATAGCCCCTACATATGCTTATGGGGTAGGTAGGTGAACATGGAAAACACAAAGATCAACCATAGCAAATAGAAGGTGGCAGACCTGGCTCTTTTTGGTTCTCAGAGAGAGAGGGAAGCACCCCAGGATTCCCTGTCACTGAGAACTCCCAACTGAATAGCTTAAAAATATTCTGCCACGGAAATGGGATGAATAGTGCATAAAAGACAATTCAGCCCTGGACCAAGACCCTTTGAAATGAGACTCAGCTCTGATAATTAACATCAGCAAAGGAAAAAGAGCTGTCAAGGAAAATTTGCCCAAAGATATTAGAGCAAATGGAATTAAGGGCAAGGCAGAGAGAAATGACACAGTAACTAACAGATGAACATGTTTCAGGGGAAATTAAGGAAAGAGAAGATAGCACATAGCATGCAAAAGACTAATGAAGAAAATAGGTTGAGCAAATATAAAACCTGAAAACAAAAAATGTTCCCATGAGTCCTTCACACCAGAGAAAGACAATACAGAAATGTGAATGAGTAAAAGATGAGACTAAAATGCAGAGAATAGGGCTAAAAGAAAAGTTTTAAAATTTTAATATCAAAGAACATCATTAACAGAACTAGTAAATTAACAGAAATGGAAAGGGAAAAGGTAATCCATTGCTGACATAGAGAAAGACAGATTTGAAATGACAGCTATGAAAGCCCAAGAAAAGACCTAGAGATTAAAACAATCACGAAAAAAACAACGGAAATGAAGGACAGGCCAGGGAGACTAACTGGGGTCCCTGAAGTGGAAACCTCCCAAAAGGGGAAGAAAATTTTCATGAGCAAAAGAACAAGGACTGAAACCAATCTAGAAGGTAAAAACTACACTCCAGGAAATATTCGTACATAATGAGTGCCATTGAAATAGTTTCTGCTTCAGTTAATAAACACTAAGGATAAAGGCTTGCTTCAGGCATTTAGACACAGAGTGCAACAAAGAGAGCTGGCCAAGAACAGGCCAGACCATGCAGACAAATCTTAGGCTGCCCCCTTAGCAGCATTCAGAATTTTAAAGACAAAGACATGGAGAGAAAATTCTGAGAGCAATAACACATTAACCAAGAATGTTTTACCCAGCCAAACTGGCTTCCAAGAATCATAGTCACAGATAAAAATACCAAAAATGGGCTCTTTTCATGAGACATTACAAGAAAAGTCAGCCCACTAACATGAACAGAGGAAGGACAGGTAGACCTGAGCAACATTTAAAATAGTGGACCAATGGTTAAAACTGTACATTTTATATTATATATATTTTACCACATAATTTTAAAATATCAAGGAAAAGGAGAAAAATGAAAACAGTGTAGTACATGAAATGAAAAGTTAGACTAAAAAGTTCTGAGGGAAAGAAAACATTGTTTATCCACCCAAGTTTTCCTTTGATTACAACAATTACAGATAATTTTGGACTGGCAGGAATTTCAGAATCCAACATCTATGAGACCTTGGGACTCCTCAATGATAAAATCCAGCCCAGCAAGCAAGTAAACCAAATAGAAACTCAGCCAGGAGAAGGAAAGCTATTAGAAGTAGGACCCCAAAGTATCAAATCCACTCAAATGTAAGTAGAAAAGGGCTAAACAACAATGGGAATGATTGTTATGGGATAGACTGCAGCTCCTATTAACCTTGCAGATATCATCAACAAAAATCATGAGAAAATCATGTGAAAGTAGACAAATGTTTATTTCTTCATCTTTTATAATAGAATATAATTAAAATTTTCTGGAATTGAAACACAGAATCAAAAACATAAAAGAGGCAACCTTTCAATAATTTTCACATTCTTGTTCTTGATCTTAGAGGGCTCTTTTACAAAATAATATCTTTTTTGCCAAGGCAATGTTTATTTGGAGATCTGCAGTTCCTTTCATTTAAATATCACCCCCATTTTCTTCTCTTAAAGTAAAATTTAATGAAATACTTTTATATTGAACATAGTAGGTGTCACTAATCCCATTTTTATTGACAGGTCTTTTTTTTTATTAACAGGTCTTTTTTCGTTTATCTGTACTTCCCCCTTTTATAGTTGATATGGGTACAGAGATGTCTAAGGTGAGGGCCACCTGAGGCTGATATGTCTTCTGCAGAGCAGCTGGATCTGAGGTCATTTTAAAACTTTCTCTTCCTGTATTTTTGTACTATTCTTTATAATGAACAGCCTTCATTTCTACCATATCAAAATGACTTGAGAAAATGAATAAATTAGAGGAAATAAAATGTTTGAAAATAGGATTGTTTTCAGATTTTACTTGGAAAAACTTTAAAACCATCCTAGCGGATAAGGGAAGCATTTATTTCTCTTGTGTCTGGAGTAGCTGGGTGAGAAATGGCTAGGCGGTTCAGCTCCACGTGTAGGGTCCAAGATTACCTACCAGACAGTTTTGGATGGCCTGGTTGGGGTGACCATAGACACTCTGCTCCATGAGTCCCTTGTCCTTCAGGTGCCCCATCCCAGGCATATTGTCAGGGCAGAGGCAGCAGTACCAGGATAGGAAAGCCAGTTACACAAGTGCTTTTACATGCTTCTACTTGCAACAAACCTGGTAACAGCCAAAGAAGTCAACCAGTTAAATTCATAGTCAGATGGTAAAGAAATAGACTCTGTTTAACATTGGGGAAAACTGCAAAGGTCATATGGTACAATTCATATATATAGGGAGGAGTGAGGAGTTGGTTTCATTATAATATGGTTCAGGTAAGCTGTTTCTGCCTATTTTTGCACTGAAATTAACAAGCCAGTCAGTTTTATCTCAACATCTCCCTCCAAGTAAGATTGAAAGGGAATCCTAATGGCTTCCTAATCTATTTACTTAAGAACTGAAGAAAAAAATAAAAAATAAAAAACAGACATTTTTGTTTCAGAATGTTCAGCTAGAAGCTACCAGGTTTTTGTTTTGTTTTGTTTTGTTTTTTACTCCAGGAAGGCAGATTAGAGATCCATTGCCAGAAGTGTGGGCAAAGAAGAGCAAGCAAAAGATTCCAGGAAGAAGATCTTAGCTTCAAATAACGAAATCCAGGGCAAACCCTATTATGGGTAAGAAAATAATGTCCTTGGATGGCTGGTTGTGAAGGCAGCATGCATCTGAGAAGTTGGGGAAGGCAAGGACAAGTTTCCAGCTGAGACTGCGATTTTCAGAGAACAACACAGAACTTTCTGTTCCTGAGCAACTTGATGGCTACCTTGGACCTGTGGATGAGCAAACGGATGGTGGGAGATACAAGAATGAGTTTTACTAACCTGTGAGATGTTGACAATGGTTAACTTCTTCAGGATGAACATATTGCGGACAGATTCTCTGAAGAGGCCTGGCATTTCTTAGAGCTACACTTAAACTAGGTCCTGCAAAATGGAGAGGATTTCACACATGTAAGAATATTTCAGCACATTCCTACCATGTACATACACTCATAGATTTAGATTGAGTTTTATTCCTGATTTTGCTGTTTACCTGTCACAGGATCTTGGACTAGTCACCTAGCTTTTCTAAACTTCAGTTTCATCATCTGTAAAATGAGCATAACACAATAACCAAGGCTCGGGATTATTCCAAAATTCAAAGGAGATGCTGTTTCTAAACTGACATATGGTTAGCCCTCAACTGATGGCAGATACCATGATTACTAATAAGTAGGTGTCAGGGGTGAGATGAAGGACATGGCAAAGATGGGAAGGGCAATGCATGTTGATACATTCTCATTTGAGATTCATTATTTAGAACTGTACTTAATGATGATGTGTTGACTAATCTAGAGCCGGACATCTTGGAATGTGAAGTCAAGTGGGCCTTAGAAAGCCTCACTACGAACAAAGCTAGTGGAGGTGATGGAATTCCCGTTGAGCTGTTTCAAATCCTGAAAGATGATGCTGTGAAAGTGCTGCACTCAATTTGCCAGCAAATCTGGAAAACTCAGCAGTGGCCACAGGACTGGAAAAGGTCAGTTTTCATCCCAATTCCAAAGAAAGGCAATGCCAAAGAATGCTCCAACTACCGAACAATTGCACTCATCTCACATGCTAGTAAAGTAATGCTCAAAATTCTCCAAGCCAGACTTCAGCAATATGTGAACCGTGAACTCCCTGATGTTCAAGCTGGTTTTAGAAAAGGCAGAGGAACCAGAGATCAAATTGCCAACATCCGCTGGATCATGGAAAAAGCAAGAGAGTTCCAGAAAAACATCTATTTCTGCTTTATTGACTATGCCAAAGCCTTTGACTGTGTGGATCACAGTAAACTGTGGAAAATTCTGAAAGAGATGGGAATACCAGACCACCTGACCTGCCTCTTGAGAAATCTGTATGCAGGTCAGGAAGCAACAGTTAGAACTGGACATGGAACAACAGACTGGTTCCAAATAGGAAAAGGAGTACGTCAAGGCTGTATATTGTCACCCTGCTTATTTAACTTATATGCAGAGTACATCATGAGAAATGCTGGACTGGAAGAAACACAAGCTGGAATCAAGATTGCTGGGAGAAATATCAATAATCTCAGATATGCAGATGACACCACCCTTATGGCAGAAAGTGAGGAGGAGCTAAAAAGCCTCTTGTTGAAAGTGAAAGAGGAGAGTGGAAAAGTTGGCTTAAAGCTCAACATTCAGAAAACGAAGATCATGGCATCTGGCCCCATCACTTCATGGGAAATAGATGGGGAAACAGTAGAAACAGTGTCAGACTTTGTTTTTTTGGGCTCCAAAATCACTGCAGATGGTGACTGCAGCCATGAAATTAAAAGGCGCTTACTCCTTGGAAGAAAAGTTATGACCAACCTAGATAGTATATTCAAAAGCAGAGACATTACTTTGCCGACTAAGGTCCGTCTAGTCAAGGCTATGGTTTTTCCTGTGGTCATGTATGGATGTGAGAGTTGGACTGTGAAGAAGGCTGAGCGCAGAAGAATTGATGCTTTTGAACTGTGGTGTTGGAGAAGACTCTTGAGAGTCCCTTGGACTGCAAGGAGATCCAACCAGTCCATTCTGAAGGAGATCAACCCTGGGATTTCTTTGGAAGGAATGATGCTAAAACTGAAGCTCCAGTACTTTGGGCACCTTATGCGAAGAGTTGACTCATTGGAAAAGACCCAGATGCTGGGAGGGATTGGGGGCAGGAGGAGAAAGGGACGACCGAGGATGAGATGGCTGGATGGCATCACAGACTCAATGGACGTGAGTCTGAGTGAACTCCGGGAGTTGGTGATGGACAGAGAGGCCTGGCGTACTGCGATTCATGGGGTCGCAAAGAGTCGGACACGACTGCGCGACTGAACTGAACTGAACTAATTTTTTCAGTGCCTTTATGGGCTGGTTCTCAGGGAAGTAAAGGGAATCTATCCCTGCCTTCTTCAACCTTCCTATATTCTGAAGCATTTAAAGGACAATTAAACTGTGACAACTCACTGATGAATAACTGTGCTCTCTGCTAATCTTGTCATATTAGGCCCTGACTGGAGACACAATTAATACAACATGGTTGAACAGCTTACACATTAATTATGTGCCCCAGCAAAGGTGATAGGGCTGGGAGGCCTGCAGCATCTTAATTCCCCACCCTCAGGGACTTTTCCAGTGAAAGTGAGATTCCAGTGTTGGCACAAATCACCTTCGTCACACCAGAGCTCAGAGCTACACCAAGGGGGACTTCCTCCTCTGTACCCCATACCTTCTGTTTGCAGACCCAGGACTGTAGCAGCTGGGTAGAAGTGATTTACAGTGAGCCCTCCAAGGTGATGTGTTAGCACTCAAGGTCAGTGAATTGAAGAGTGTGGCTTAATAATGTGCAGCACTTTGAGCTTCACTCTCAACCTCAAAAAGAATTTGTCTTTTGCAAAAATAAAGGGCTCTGTGATTGGTGCTTCACCGAGGCTCACTCAGTCAAGCCTCAGAGCAGCCTGAGGGCTTCAAACAGCACACCAGTCAAGAACTGGTCCCCTTTCCCTAGCCTCTGGACTCCTCACTGTCAGCTAGGCAGGATGCAACTTCAGACCCTTTTCTATGCAAACACATACCTATTTGTATGAGCATTTATCATTTTCAATGTCATTTAAATATTTTTAAATAATAGAACTATTTACACACAGTTTTCATTTTCTCAGTATTTCTTTTCTTGTCAGTCCACATCATTCTAATTAATGACTGCATCATACTCCAGAATAGATGTTGGTTGACTGAAAGAAAAACCCACAACACGGGAGTTGTGAGTGAAGTTTTATTCAGATTCTTACTGAGGATGGTGACCTAAGAGAGTGCCTCTAAGATATCTCTGAGAAACTGCTTCAGAGAGGTCCTAGGGAGGCTAGTTTACACATGATTTTTGTTGTGGAATACATACAGTCAGTAAACATCTTAGTAAAAGATTACTGCTGGTCACAGAGACAGACATCTCAAATTAATGTTTACAGTAATTTTCTGTGTATGGGAAGATGCAAGAAACGAAGTTCATTAAAATTCTTCCTGAAATGCATCGAGCTATCCAAGGACCTATTTGTGCACAGAGCCAGTCCAGACAACACATTATGCTCTTTCTCAGGGTTTGTTTTCCACAGACCTTCTACAACTTACTTTTTTAATTTCAGGTTTTTTCCTATGCTTTCCCTTTTTCTTTCTCTCTTAACCTCCCTTTAGGACAAAATTATTTCCCCTTAACAGATTGCATTTCTATTCCTTATACTCTTTAAAATTCTCCTTGCTTACAAAGACACTTTCCTTATTAATTTTAGTAGTTTTATTTACATAATCCAAATTCTCAACCCTTAAAAACACCAGACTCAAGTGAAAGCCACAGAGAAAGAAATCATAAACCGTCACACCAGCATTTCCTGATTGGCAGACTTACATACATACTCCATAAGCTCTTTGTTGTTATTGAGTCACTAAGTTGTGTCTGACTTCTTGGGATCCCATAGTCTGAAGCATGTCAGACTCCTCTGTCCTCCACTGTCTCCTGGAGTTTGCTCAAATTCGTGTCCATTGGTTTGGTGATGGTATCCAATCATCTCATCCTCTGCCACCTCTTCTCCTTTTGCCTTCAATCTTTCCAGGCAGCAGAGTCTTTCCAATGAGTCAGATCTTTGCATCAAGTGGACAAAGTATTGCAGTTTCAGTATCAGCCCTTCCAATAAATATTCAGAGATGATTTCCCTTAGGATTGACTGGTCTGATCTCCTTGAGAGATCAAATCCAAGGGACTCTCAAGAGTCTTCACCAGTACCACAACTCAAAGCATCAATTCTTTGGTTCTCAGCCTTCTTTATGGTCCAACCCTCACATCAGTACAGGATTACTGGAAAAATCATACCTTTGACTAAACGAATCTTTGTTGGAAAAGTTCTATCTCTGCTTTTATATTTATATTTTGATAGTTCTTTTTTTACTGAAGCATTGTTAATGTACAATATTCAGGTTGATAGCAAAGTAATTCAGTTATACACACACACACACATATATTCTTTCTCAGATTATTTTCCATTATAGGTTATTACAGGATATTAAAGATAGTTCCTCATGCTATACAATAGGTCATTGTTCTTTATTTAATTTAATTTATTTATTTTTAATTGGAGGATGATTGCTTCACAATATTGTGTTGGCTTCTGCCATACATCAGCATGAATCAGCCATATGTATACATATACCCTCTCCTTCTTGAACCTCCCTTCCACCCAACCCACTCTTCTAAGTTGTCACAGAGCACCAGGTTTAAGCTCCTTGCATCATCTATAAAATTCCTACTGGCTATCTATTTTACATGTGGGAATGTGTATGTTTCTATTCTACTCTCCCGATTCATCCCACTCTCTCCTTCCCCCTACTGTGTCCACAAGTCTTCTTTATGTCTCCATCTCCCCTGCTGCCCTGCAAATAGGTTCATCAGTACCATCTTTTTACATTCCATGTATATGTAGTAATTAGTTGTTTTTCTCTTTCTGACTCACTTCACTTTGTATAATAGATTTTACGTTCATCCACCTCTTTACCACTGACATGAATGCATTCCTTTTTATGGTTGAATAATACTCCATTGTACATATGTACCATGGTCTCTTTATCCATTTATCTGTCAGTGGGCATCTAGGTAAAGTAATGCTCAAAATTCTCCAAGCGAGACTTCAGCAATACGTGAAGCGTGAACTCCCTGATGTTCAAGCTGGTTTTAGAAAAGGCAGAGGAACCAGAGATCAAATTGCCAACATCCGCTGGATCATGGAAAAAGCAAGAGAGTTCCAGAAAAACATCTATTTCTGCTTTATTGACTATGCCAAAGCCTTTGACTGTGTGGATCACAATAAACTGTGGAAAATTCTGAAAGAGATGGGAATACCAGACCACCTGACCTGCCTCTTCAGAAACCTGTATGCAGGTCAGGAAGCAACAGTTAGAACTGGACATGGAAAAACAGACTGGTTCCAAATAGGAAAAGAGTACCTCAAAGCTGTATACTGTCACCCTGTTTATTTAACTTATATGAAGAGTATATCATGAGAAATGCTGGGCTGGAAAAAGCACAAGTTGGAATCAAGATTGCCAAGAGAAGTATCAATAACCTAAGATATGCAGATGCCACCACCCTTATGGCAGAAAGTCAAGAGGAACTAAAAAACCTCTTCATGAAAGTGAAAGAGGAGAGTGAAAAAGTTGGCTTAAAGCTCAGCATTCAGAAAACTAAGATCATGGCATCTGGTTCCATCACTTCATGGGAAATAGATAGGGAAACAGTGGAAACAGTGTCAGACTTTCTTTTGGGGGGCTCCAAAATCACTGCAGATGGTGACTTCAGCCATGAAATTAAAAGACGCTTACTCCTTGGAAGGAAAGTTATGACCAACCGAGATAGCATATTCAAAAGCAGAGAGATTACTTTGCCAATGAAGATCCATCTAGTCAAGGCTATGGTTTTTCCAGTGGTCATGTATGGATGTGTGAGTTGGACTGTGAAGAAAGCTGAGCACCAAAGAATTGATGCTTTTGAACTGTGGTGTTGGAGAAGACTCTTGAGAGTCCCTTGGACTACAAGGAGATCCAACCAGTCCATTCTAAAGGAGATCAGCCCTGGTTGTTCTTTGGAAGGAATGATGCTAAAGCTGAAACTCCAGTACGTTGTCCACCTCATGCGAAGAGTTGACTCATTGGCAAAGACTCTGATGCTGGGAGGGATTTGGGGCAGAAGCAGAAGGGGACGACAGAGGATGAGATGGCTGGATGGCATCACCGACTCAATGCACATGAGTTTAGGTGAACTCTGGGAGTTGGTGATGGACAGGGAGGCCTGGCGTGCTGCGATTCATGGGGTTGCAAAGTCGGACACGACTGAGCGACTGAACTGAACTAAACTGAACTGAAACCTAGGTACAATGAAAGTTCTACATTTAATGTCATTAACTCTAAAGACAGTTTGGTTTATTTAATTAAACCAAAATACTTAAACTTATCTTAATTCACTAAGATTTAATCTATGTAATATAATCTTAAAAGATATTTGAGCTAGTTTCTATTATCCTCTTGAATTTATATAAGTGCTTAATTTTCTTTAAGACAATTAGAGATATTTTACAAGTTAATTTTGATAATACCATCCAAAGGTAGAAACATATGGCTATAATATAGACACAAAGAGATAGATATGATCAGAGATCTCAAACCTTCATTCTGAGGCTTAGTCTTCAAGTATTACAATACAAAACTCACTAGTCTACAATAGAAGCTGAAATACGTTAAATTTACTTAATTGAGTTTTTAAAAAAAATCCTGTTTTAACTTTCGTTCTTCCTCGGTCTCAGGAAATTGAAGATGGTCTAGATAAGAGTTTTCTAAGAGGACCTAGTAGGACATTTATATCTCAAAGGCACAGGGCAATCGTTGTAAGCTCTCCTGGAAGGACTCTAGTTTCCTTAGGGTCAGAAATTTGAAAAGGTGTTTTATCAAGACAGTGTTCTCTAACTGTTTATATAAAAACCAGTTTTAGAATGTCAGAAGAGCCCCATCTTGGCCATTTTCAGGGTGAGGTTTTCTTTCAATCCCAATTAAGTACTTGCAAGTATGAGCTTCATATGTATATAAACACAGCTGATGTCTCTTTATTCTGACTTGAAGTCTTTGTTTTCCATTTCAGGGTTGGTTGATTGGTCAGGATAAAACTACTACTGAAAATTGTGTTATGCACCTGTGTGCTTTTGTGGGCTTAACTCCCCTGGGTGTTATCCTAGAGTCAGTTCAGCTCTTTTACATGTCTCAGTTTCTCCTTCCTGCAGTCTAAAACCACTGTGGACACTCAGAGCACTGGATAGCCAACCCTTATATGTGCATATTCCAGAACAAGTGAGTTTTAAAATCAAGAGTGGATTTCCCTATGGGACAACTGGGAGGTATGAGAATTCAACTCTACAACTCTTACAAATTTCCCAGTTCCCTGAGAAAGCCATACCTGGCCTGGAGGAGCTGTGTCTCTTATCTTTGAAGCTGAAAGTCTCATATAGAATCTTTATTCTGACAAACTGCTTGTGAAAGTAGTGAGTTCAAGGAGAGATGCTAAGCTAGCCCCACACCTAGTCACCCAGCCCAAACACTCTCGGTGTCTTTCAACTTAGCAAAGTCATCCCAGTGTCTTTCAACTGAGGAAGGCAAGTACCTCTTCTTGACCTAAATTCAAGGAAAACATATTCCTCATAGCAAAGAGCTCATAGCAAACACAAACCATTAAATAGAACTCATGAGTGTCAACCAAGAGGAGAGACCTGAGACAAGGGAAGACTCACCTAGTCATTTGGACTCATTGAGAAGATGATATGGAACAATTAGCCCAGAGTAATACCAAGGCTCCAGATCCTCTGGCAAAGGAAAGAAATATGCTATTTAGTTCAGTTGCTCAGTCGTGTCTGACTCTTTGCAACGCTATGAACCGCAGCATGCCAGGCCTCCCTGTCCATCACCAACTTCCGGAGTTTGCTCAAAATCATGCCATTAAGTCGATGATGCCATCTAACTATCTCATCCTCTGTCATTCCCTTCTCCTCCTGGCTTCAATCTTTCCCAGCATCAAGGTCTTTTCAAATGAGTCAGTTCTTCGCATCAGGTGGCCAAAGTATTGGAGTTTCAGCTTCAACATCAGTGCTTCCAATGAATATTCAGGATTGATTTCCTTTAGGATGGACTAGTTGGATCTCATTGCAGTCCAAGGGACTCCCAAGAGTCTTCTCCAACACCACAGTTCAAAAGCATCAATTCTTCGGTGCTCAGCTTTCTTTACAGTCCAACTCTCACATCCATACATGACTACTGGAAAAACAATAGCCTTGACTAGATGGACCTTTGTTGGCAAAGTAATATCTCTGTTTTTGAATATACTATCTAGGTTGGTCATAACTTTTCTTTCAAGGAGTAAGTATCTTTTAATTTCATGGCTACAGTCACCATCTGCAGTGATTTGGGAGCCCAAAAAAAATAAAATCTGACACTGTTTCCACTGTTTCCCCATCTATTTCCCGTGAATGATGGGACCAGATGCCATGATCTTAGTTTTCTGAATGCTGAGCTTTAAGCCAACTTTTTCACTCTCCTCTTTCACTTTCATCAAGACACTTTTTAGTTCCTCTTCATTTTCTGCCATAAGGGTGCTGTCATCTGCATATCTGAGGTTATTGATATTTCTCCTGGCAATCTTGATTCCTGCTTGTGCTTCTTCCAATCCAGCGTTTCTCATGATGTACTCTGCATAGAAGTTGAATAAGCAGGGTGACAATACACAGCCTTGACATACTCCTTTTCCTATTTGGAACCAGTCTGTTGTTCCATGTCCAGTTCTAACTGTTGCTTCCTGACCTGCATACAGATTTCTCAAGGGGCAGGTTAGGTGGTCTGGTATTCCCATCTCTTTCAGAATTTTCCACAGTTTGTTGTGATCCACACAGTCAAAGACTTTGACATAGTCAATAAAGCAGAAATAGATGTTTTTCTGGAACTCTCTTCCTTTGTCCATGATCCAGCAAATGTTGGCAATTTGATCTCTGGTCCCTCTGCCTTTTCTGAAACCAGCTTGAGCATCTGGAAGTTCATGGTACATGTTTTGCTGAAGCCTGGTTTGGAGAATTTTGAGCATTACTTTACTAGCATGTGAGATGAGTGCAATTGTGCGGTAGTTTGAGCATTCTTTGGCATTGCCTTTCTTTGGGAGTGGAATAAAAACGGACCTTTCCCAGTCCTGCATTCACTGCTGAGTTTTCCAAATTTGCTGGCATTTTGAGTGCAGCACTTTCACAGTATCAACATTCATGTTTTGAAATAGCTCAACTGGATGTACTCTGCATATAAGTTAAATAAGCAGGGTGACAATACACAGCCATGATGTACTCCTTTTCCTATTTGGAACCAGTCTGTTGTTCCATGTCCAGTTCTAACTGTTGCTTCTTGACCTGCATACAGATTTCTCAAAGGCAGGTCAGGTGGTCTGGTATTCCCATCTCTTTCAGAATTTTCCACAGTTTGTTGTTATCTGCACAGTCAAAGGCTTTGGTTAGTCAGTAAAGCAGAAGTAGAGGATTTTCTGGAACTCACTTTTTCAATGATCCAACGGAAGTTGGCAATTTGATCTCTGGTTCCTCTGCCTTTTCTAAATCCAGTTTGAACATCTGGAAGTTCATGGTTCATGTACTCTTGAAGCCTGGCTTGGAGAATTTTAAGCATTACTTTGCCAGCTTGTGACATAAGTGTAATTGTGCTGTAATTCTTTGGCATTGCCTTTCTTTGGGATTGGAATGAAAACTGACCTTTCCCAGTCCTTTGTGATCACCGAAATTGTCAATTGAAAGAAAAATGCACAACCGGAGAATTGTGAGTTAAACTGTTTTCAGAGTCTTACTGAGAAAGATAGCTTAGAAGAGAACCTCTCAGCTCTAAGAAACTGCTCCAAAGTAGTAGAGTGGAGGCTAGCTTAGATGTAATTTTTGTTGTGGAGTACATACAGTCATGCTTACATCTTGGTAAAAGATTACTTCTAGTCACAAAGAACAGACATTGATTTTAATGATTATAATGCTTTCCTGTGTATAGGAAGATGCAAGAAGTATGACTCATTAAAATTCTTCCTGAAATGCATACAACCCTCCAAGAGCCTGTTTACCTGAAGCAGGGGGCATCCTGTCAGTCTGTTTCTTCCATTTGAAGCATAGAATGAGTCATCCTATTGCCTTCATCTCTTTGTCTGAAGCACAGAGTACGCTGTTGGTCAGCGGCTCATGGGGGTTGCAAAGACTCAGACAGAGCTGAGTGAATGAGCACTCACACAGTGGGTTAATCTTTGTGGAGCTGGATAGAGAGCAAAATGTTCTTTGCTCCTCTTTTGTTTGCATGCTGTTATGTTGCTTCACATTTTCTGTTCATAAAAAGTTCTAGAATAAGCATCCTTATGTCTATATCTTTATGTACAGGTAAAGGCTTTGTTTAAGACTTAAGTCCTAGAAGTGAATTTTCTTCACCAAAGTGTATATGCATTTTACATTTGAACACACTGGTAGCTTCACTCCCAGGAAACTTCACCATCTGCTCTTTCACCTATTTGATACAAAAAGGCTTGGTTCCACACATTCTTGCCATCAGCAGGTATTATTAGTCTTTCCAGTTTTTACAAACCTGAGAAACAAAACAAAATATAGTACTATGGCTTAAATATATATATATATATATATATATATATATATATATATTCCTTTAAGTTGAACATCTTTTCATATGTTGTTCTTAATATGTGAATTTCCTGTTAATAATCTTTGTCCATTTTTCTTTTCACTTATTTGGATTTTCATATTGATTTTTAGAAGCTCTTCATATATTTATGAATAGTAATCCTTATAACTTGAAAAATATTGCTTTCCAGAAGTTTATAATTTGTCATTTAATTTACTAATGACTTTTCTGTCTCCTAGAAGTTATTCTTAGCTATTGTTAAATTCTCTATACATGTTTTAGAAAAGGTATCTAGGTTATATGTGCTTCCCCAATTTTTTAATACATTTTCTTAATTTTTTTCTTAAAGATTATATCTTTTGTTTTTAAGGCTCTTAAATGCAGCTACTTTATTTTATGGCATGAGCTATATGTGTCATTTTGTTTTACCAAATGCATAGTCAATTATTCCAGAAGTGTTAAAATGATTCCATGTTTCCCCCATTGATTTGAGATACTACTTTAATCACAGATACAAGTAAGAGTACTACAAATCTTGAATCTATTATATAAATTTACCATTCTGTTCAGTTGATCTGTTGAGCCTTGTGCATGTAACATAAGGTTTCAACAGTGAACCTTATGATCTTCTCACTGTTGCAGTGGTAAAGAATCCACCTGCCAATGTAGGAGACTCAGGAGATAAGGTTTGATCCCGGGGTCGGGAAGATCCCCTGGAGTAGGAAATGGCACACACTGCAGTATTCTTGCCTGGAAAATTCCATGGACAAAAGTGTCTGGTGGGATACAGTCCACAGAGTCACAAAAAGTCAGACGTGACTGAGCAGCTGAGCATGTATTCATGAATATTATAGTATTTATTAATCATCTATGTCAATGTTCCCTGGTTATTCTTACATATTTTCTCTTCCATTTAAATGTCCATGAAAACTCTGGCAGAAATTTTATTTTGTTCTACAATTTAGTGGGAAGAAAGATAACATCATTATATATTGAGTTTTCCATCTAGACACATCAGTTCAGTTCAGTTCAGTTGCTCAGTCGTGTCCGACTCTTTGCAACACCATGGACTGCAGCACTCCATGCCTCCCTGTCTATCACCAGCTCCCAGAGTTCACTCAAACTCACGTCCATTGAGTGAGTGATGCCATCCAACCATCTCATCCTCTATTGTCCCCTCTTCTCCCACGTTCAACCTTTCCCAGCATCAAGGTCTTTTCAAATGAGTCAGTTCTTCACATCAGGTGGCCAAAATATTGGAGTTTCAGCTTCAACATCAGTCCTTCCAATGAATATTCAGTACTGATTTCCTTTAGTGTGGACTGATTGGCTCTCCTTGCAGTCCAAGGGACTCTCAAGAACCTTCTCCAACACCACAGTTCAAAAGCATCAATTCTTCAGTGTTCAGCTTTCTTTATAGTCCAGCTCTCACATATAGACACATAATGTCTGTTTATTACATCTCCCTTAATGACATAACTTTTCATTTCATAATTTTGCAGTTTTCTTTCTATACATCTTGTATATGTCTTTTAAGGTTTATACCTAATGTTCTGCATTTTGCATTGCTGAATGCAGGCGATATTTCTTTTTTCCAAATTCATTTCTAATTCTAATTTTCTAATTTCAGTTTCATTTCTAATCAGTTACTGTTAACATGTATAAGAAAGCACTTCATTCTTATACATTTATTTATATTTTGCTGATTTATCAAAATTTTTAAATTTCTTTCTTTGGATATCCAGTATGTAGATATATGCAAATGTTGTCTCCTCTTTCCAATACTATAATTTATTTAAAAATTTTATTTGTTCTTTAGCCCCTTTCAATATAATGATAATAGTGTTGTTCTTGTCCCATTCCTGTCCTCAATAATAATGTAATAACATTAAATGCAAACTTATTCTATGTTTCTGATAAATGTTCTTTACTGAAATTTTTGCTCCTGTTCAAGCCTATTGAATTATGTTTTTAAAATCAGAAATGATAACTCAATTGGAGCCAATATTTAGGCAAATATAGAGATGGTCAAATGATTTGTTTTTCTTTTTTTTATTAATTTTTATTTTTTTAGTTTGTTTTGCTTTACAATACTGTATTCGCTTTGCTACACATTGACATAGTGGTTAATATGGTGAACTATCTAGAAATTACCTCTGATATAGAACCATTCACTCATAATTAAGATGCTAATACATGGCTTTAATTTATCACTTATTATGTACCAGGGACCACTATAACTACCATACATGTATCATCTTATTTGTTTCCCAGTTATGACATATTATATTTTTAATGCAGTTCTGGGTCTAGTTTGTTAACACATTATTGAGGACTTTTGCCTCTATGCTCTTAAGTGGTTGGATATTTTGTTGAGGTGGATTTTTTTGTTTCGGGAGGAAGGTTTGGTTTGCTTTTTGTTTTTATCACTTTTTATCTGGGGAGATTTCCAGCCTCATAGAATGGTGACTCTTTTTAATCATTTTCTATGCTCTGTGCTCTGGGATTTTTAATTAAACACAATTTGTCTTTTTAGTTACAAGCCAGAATTAAGATAGGAAGGAGCAACATCAAAAACATCAGATACATGGATGATACCACTCTAACGGCAGAAAGCAAAGAGGAACTAAAGAGCCTCTTGATGAGGATAAAGGAGGAGAGTGAAAGAGCCAGCTTAAGACTAAATACTAAAAAAATAATAAGATCATGGCATCCAGCTCCATTACTTCATGGTAAATGGAAGGGGAGAAGGTGGAAGTAGTGACAGATTTCCTCTTCTTGGGCTCCAAACTTACTGTGGACAGTGACTGCAGCCATGAAATCAGAAATAGTCTTTTAAAATTAAATTTTTTCTTGGCAGGAAAGCAATGACATACCTAGACAGTATATTGAAAAGCAGAGACATCACTCTGCCGACAAAGTCCATATAGTCAAGGCTATGGTTTTTCCTGTGGTCATGTATGAATATGAGAGTTGGACTATAAAGAAAGCTAAGCACCAAAGAATTGATGCTTTTGAACTGTAGTGTTGGAGAAGACTTTTGAGAGTTCCTTGGACAGCAAGGAGATCAAATCAGTCAATCTTAAGGAATATCAACCCTAAATATTCACTGGAAGAACTGATGCTGAAGCTGAAGCTCCAAGATTTTGGTCATCTGATGTGAACAGACAACTCATTGGAAAAGTCCCTAATGCTAGGAAAGAAGGAGAAGAAGGAAAGAAGGAGAAGAGGGCATCAGAGGATGAGATGGCTGGATGGCATCAATGATGCAATGAACATTAACTTGGGCAAACTCTGGGAGATGCTGAGGAATAGCAAGGCCTGGCGTGCTACAGTCCATGGGGTCACAAAGAGTCAGAAGTGAATAAGTGACTGAATAACAACAACAATGTCTTTTGAATGAAGATTTGGTTTTTAAATTCCCTAAAAACCTGTCCACATATGTTGACTTTTTACAGGTACATGTTTACCACTTTAAAAAATTTTATCCATTGGTTTTCTATTGTTTCTAAATTCAGCTATGGACACTATGTGCTCTTTGTAAATCATTTATTTTCTCTATATTTAAAGTGTGCAATAGGAAGATTTGATATACATACAGATTGTCAAATGATCACCACAGTCAAACCAGTTAACACATCCATCACCTCACAGACCTAACATTTTAGAGGAAGAGGAGATGAGAACACAAGTTTTACTCTCAAGTACATAATACAGTGTTAACTATAGCCACACCCTAGCCCTGGGCTAACTCTGATTATATGAGTTTAACTTTTTTGTTGGAAGAGGGTGTTTGCTATGACCAGTGCATTTTCTTGGCAAAACTCTATTAGTCTTTGCCCTGCTTCATTCTACATTCCAAGGTTCATGATCTGAGCCACAGTCAGCTCCCGGTCTTGTCTTTGTTGACTGTATAGAGCTTCTCCATCTTTGGCTGCAAAGAATATAATCAATCTGATTTCGGTGTTGACCATCTGGTGATGTCCATGTGTAGAGTCTTCTCTTGTGTTGTTGGAAGAGGGTGTTTGCTATGACCAGTACATTTTCTTGGCAAAACTCTATTAGTCTTTGCCCTGCTTCATTCTGCATTCCAAGGTCAAATTTGCCTGTTACTCCAGGTGTTTCTTGACTTCCTACTTTTGCATTCCAGTCCCCTATAATGAAAAGGACATCTTTTTTGGGTGTTAGTTCTAAAAGATCTTGTAGGTCTTCATAAAACCGTTCAACTTCAGCTTCTTCAGCGTTACTGGTTGGGGCATAGATTTGGATAACTGTGATATTGAATGGTTTGCCTTGGAAACGAACAGAGATCATTCTGTCGTTTTTGAGATTGCATCCAAGTACTGCATTTCAGACTCTTTTGTTGACCATGATGGCTACTCCATTTCTTCTGAGGGATTCCTGCCCGCAGTAGTAGATATAATGGTCATCTGAGTTAAATTCACCCATTCCAGTCCATTTTAGTTCGCTGATTCCTAGAATGTCGACGTTCACCCTTGTCATCTGTTGTTTGACCACTTCCAATTTGTCCTTTGAGCCTTCCTTAAAGGCAGGAACGCCCAAGGAATCCGCCTCCAGCTCTGGCATCTTCTAACAATGTGTTTCGCTGAGGCAACACGCTGTCTGCTGTGGGGTCTCCAACAACCTCCATGACAATGACTTGGAGCACGTTAACCCTAAGTCAGGCTTCGATGTAGTTTCAACATTTAAGGTTAAGGTGTTCAACACTCTCCGTCCATGGGATTTTCCAGGCAAGAGTACTGGAGTGGGGTGCCATTCCCTCTCCGGGATATATATTTATGTGTGTGTGTGTGTGTGTGTGTGTGTGTGTGTGTGTATATATTTACATAATGTTTTCCCTGAAACCTGCTTTCCCTCATATATTCCTTACCTAATAATGCGTGGATGCTAAGTCCCTTCAGTTGTGTCTGACCCTGTGTGACCCTATGGGCTGCAGCCCGCCAGGCTCCTCTGTCCATGGGATTCTTCAGGCAAGAATACTGGAGTGGGTTGCCATGCCCTCCTCCAGGGGATCTTCCTGACCCAGGGATCAAACCCATGTCCCTTAAGTCTACCTGCATTGGCAAGCAAGTTCTTTACCACTAGTGCCACCTGGGAAGCCCATTCCTTCTTCAGTCAAGGGAATTCACATTTTTCAAGTCATGCAGTTCATAAACAAGATGGTCATCTTTCATTTCCACATTTTCCTCATTTGTCTTGCTCATCTAGGCGGGCTGGAGGGTATTTATCATAGCCATTTGTCATGCTGGGTTCAGTCCCAGCTCTTCCGTTTCACAGCTTGAGCAAGCTACTTCAGTTCTCTAATCCTCATTTCCTGAATCTGGAAAGCACGTATGAAGAACAGAACATACCTCATGGGACTGTAATGAAGATTTAAAGAGAAAAAAGTGTGTGGTGCCCTTAATACAGTAATGGACACTGAGAAATCGAGCCATGTATATTTTACGGCTGTGGCGTGTGGGTTCTGACTCTGAACTATCTTTTGATTGCATTCCCCTTTTTTATGTCTGCTGTCACTGCCTTTGTTTATTTCCTTTTCTTTTCTCTTGAGGATTACTGCATCTGACTAGTCTCCTTGTTTATAGCTTCTCACCCTTTAAATCCATCATTCATACTGTCACAAGCTTTTGCTAAAGCCCAGACCTATTCATACCACACTGCGCTGCTTTAATGCTCCAGTGGCTCCCTGTGGTCTGCAGGATAACATTCAGGCCCTAGTATGGCATCCAGGCTCTCAGTAATCTGCTTACAACTTGCTTTCCTCATCACACACCTCCGGCTGCAGCCACTCTGGACTCCACTGTTCCTGAGTGCATTTTCATAAGCCTGTGACTTTTTTATCAAAAAAAAAAAAAGATCCTGCACCCCCAGCCTGAAATTCTCTGTCCTGATCACCTTTCAGATATGACCTCACATTCCTTTCCTTTCTGTTCTGTTAGCAGATTTCCCTCTTACGGTCCTCCCCATTTTTAACCTCATCACAGTGGTCTGTGTGTTTATTTCTGCAACAGCGTTGTAAGCTCCTCCAGAGCAGGGCCCCTATCCAGTTCTTTGGACAGGGTCCCAACAGCGAGCTCAATGTGGCAGACAATTAGAAAACACTAATGTGAATGAATTTGTAAGTCTAGTAAACATTCTTAGTTAGGATTTCATACCTGTGAATTCTGCTCCTTCGTCATACTGGTTTGTTTGTGTTTTCATCACTGCTTGCCTCTTGATTCTTTCGGTGGTCCTGAGGGACACACGAGGCCCGTCCCCGGCCCTGTGCTGTGCTAGCCTGACCACGAAGCGCAGAGGGGAAGTGGGAGGCAGCATGTTCACAGAGGCATAAGCGAGGTGTTAAAAATTAAATCCGAGATATAATTGATAGTTATAATAAGTAAACAGATCAATAGAGGATTTTAAAAATTAAAATAGCGAGAATAGTAGCAACAAGAATCCAGATGTAAGGTGTGTCTTGGAATTACTATCTGTCTCTCACACCCTGAGAACCATCAGTTCTAACTTTACTTAGAAACAGATACAGTTAAAAGAAATGCTGCTTTATTTTGTACTGCATAATTGACAGATACTTTTCCAGTGTTCATGCAGTTTTATTTCATAGTCTCATTTATTTCTTGGTTCTTTTTGAAGTTCCAGGCCAAATATGAGCCCTGTGGAGTTAATGAACAAAAGCATTCTTTTCTGTCTGTATTAAAACCTTGACTCTAGGCTGTTTCACAGTGAATACACCTCCGTTTCTTAAACAAGGAGCCAATATGCCCTGAACCACTTTTAGAGAAAATTAAGGAAGGCACCTACCTCGGTGTCATGCAGTGGAGCCATTCCAAGTCCCCAAATGCCTGCTAATACAGTCTTTTTATTTTCAAAATAGATGAAAACTCCATTCACTTGGTTGAAACACAATTCATTTAAGCTTCTGCCTTTAAACATTTATCACCCCACATAATTCCTCTTGTGATTCTACTGTCCTAATTGTAAGACCTACCTTCCAACATAAATGCTGGTAAATATAAATTTTTTTGTCTCTCTTTTAAGTAAAATATTGATTACTTCCTAAATATAAAATTCATATTTGCTGTAGAAAATAAGAAAATACAAAAAAGAGAAGAAATTTGTTTTACCATCCAAATAAAGCTACTGTTTGTATTGTAACATTTTAGATATTTTCTTATATGTTTTGCATTTTATATAGTTTTGATCTGCTAGTCTTGTAGAGTTATGTCCTTATTCTGTCATTTAACATTTAACACATTTCACACATTAAGAAAACCATTTGTATATAAAATTTAATAGCCATATGAATATATCATTGTTTATTAACCATTCTCTTGTTAATGAGTACTTTAGTGTGTTTTATGGTTTTAGTCTTTATAGATAAAGATGCTCTGAACAGTTTGTATCATAAAATTTTTCTTCATGGTTAGAATAGACAGGAAATCAACTGTCTTTGAAGCCTACAGTTCTTCCCATTTCGTAGAAACAGAAACCCAGTCCTATGGGAAATATATTACATTATCTTATTGAAATCAGTGTCAGCCATGCAATTAGATGTGTGGACATGATCTTCAGCAGAACACTGCCTCTTTCCTGGAAACTGTGATTGGCTCAGGGAAAGGCATATGATGCAGGCAAGGATAATCAGAGATTCTTAAAGGACTTGTTGAGTTGGGCTTTTACTCAGGCTACTAACCTGATAGGCAGCTTTGCTTGTTGTTGGGAGTAAATCTGCCTGGATGATGGGGGGGCGGGGAAAGAACTTTGAATTAAACCATTTAATTAATTGGTGAGGTGAAGTCGCTCAGTCGTGTCTGACTCTTTGCGACCCCGTGGACTGTAACCTACTAGGCTTCTCAGTCCATGGGATTCTCCAGGCAAGAATACTGGAGTGGATTGCGATTTCCTTCTCCAGAGGATCTTCCCAACCCAGGGATCGAACCCGGGTCTCCCGCATAGGAGGCAGATGCTTTAACCTCTGAGCCGCCAGGGAAGATTAATTAAAATATTAAATTAATTAAACCATGAATTAAACCATTTAAACCATATATAAAACATTTCAACCCAGAGCAGCAGAATGCATATTTTTTCCTCAAGTGCACTTAGACCTTTCTTAAGGATGGTTAGATCAAAAAACAAGTGTTAGCAAATTTTAAGTTGCAACCATATCAAGTATCTTCTCTAACCACAGTGGGATGAATCTAGAAGTTAACAGAAAAGGAAAACTTGAAAAGTCACAAATATGTGTAATTATACAACACTCTTGAACAACCAATGGCTCAAAGAAGAATTGAAAAGGAAAACTAGAATATATCTTAAGACAAAGGACAACACGACATACCAAAAGTGGGATGCAACAGAAGCAGTACTGAAAGGAAAGTTTATACCACTAAACACCTACATTAGAAAAGAAAAATTAGCTCAAATAAGTGGCCTAGTGACACACATCAAGGAACTAAAAGATGAAGAGCAAACTAAACCCAAACTTAGCTGAGGGAAGAAAATAATAAAGGTTAGAGAGAAATGAATGAAACATAGGATAGAAAAAAAGAAAAAAAATCAGTGAAACTAAAAGTTAATTTTTTAAAAGAGGATAAAATTGACAAAACTTTAAGGTCATCAGAACTTCTAAAAGATAAACAAAATTGACCAACCAAGAAAATAAACAAAGGACTTAAATAAATAAAATCAGAAAAGGAGACAACAACTCTAATCACACAAATACACAGGATTATGAGATTACTATGAACAACTATATGCCAACAAATTGAATAATCTAGAAAAATGAATAAATCCCTGGAAAAAATATAAGTTACCAAGATTGAATGATGAACAAAGAGAATATTTGAAAAGAACTAAAATTAGTAAGGAGATTGAATCAGTAATCAAAAAATTCCCAACAAAGAAAAGCTCAGGACCAGGTGGCATCACTGGTGAATTCCACCATTTAAAGAATTAATGCTAATTCTTCATAAATCTTCCCAAAAACTGAGGAGTGAGGAACACTTCCAAACATATTTATGAGGCAAGAATTGCCATGATACCAAAGACAGAAAAAAACCATTACAAGAAAACTATAGGCCAGTACCCCCGATAGATATAGATACAAAAAATCTTCACCAACATACCAGTGAATCAAATCAAACTCACAGCACATTAAAAAGATCAGATACCATGGCCAAGTGGGATTTGTCCCTGGGATGCAAGGATGGTTCAATGTGCAAAAATCAGTCACCATGACATTTGACCACAGAGGATAAAATTACATGATCATCTCAACAGATGCAGAAGCATTTATAAAATTCAACACCCTTTGTGATTAAAAAACACTTAACAAACTAGGAATAGAGTGAAATTTCCTCAACATAATAAAGACAATTTGGAATGCCCACAGCTAACATACATAATATTGAAAAACTGAAAACTTTTCCTATGGTGTCAGGAATGAACTAAGGATGCTCCTATTCACAACTTCTATTCATTACACTGGAAATTCTAGCCAGAGCATTAAGCAAGACAAAAAAAGAAAAAGAAACGCATTAAATAGGGAAGGAAGAAGTAAAATGATCAGTTTGCAGATGACTTAATCTTATTAAGTCCTAAGATCCCACAAAAAGTTAATAATGAATTCATGTAAGATGCAAGATATAAAATCAACATACAAAAATAAGTTACATTTCTATACACTAATAGTAAAGAGGGCTTCCGTGGTGGCTTAGAGGTTAAAGCGTCTTCCTGCAATGCAAGAGACCTGGGTTCGATCCCTGGGTCGGGAAGTTCCCCTGGAGAAGGAAATGGCAACCCACTTCAGTATTCTTGCCTGGAGAGTCCCAAGGATGGAGGAGCCTGATAGGCTACAGTTCACGGGGTTGCAAAGAGTTGGACACGACTAAACGACTTCACTTTCAAACTTTTCAATAGTAAACAACCTGAAAAGGAAATTAATAAAATAATCTCATTTACAGTAATATCAAAAGAAATAAAATACTTAGGAATAGGGCTTCCCTGATGGCTCAGACAGTAGAGTCTGCCTGCAATTGGGAGACCCAGGTTTGATTCCTGGGTCAGGAAGATCCCCTGAAGAAGGAAATGGCAACCCACTCCAGTGTTCTTGCCTGGAAAATCCCATGGACAGAGGAGCCTGGCTGGCTATGGTCCACGGGGTCACAAGGAGTCGGACATGACTGAGCAAGTAATATTTAACACTTAGAAATAAACTTAACCAAGGAGGCAAAACACTTTATACACTAGAAACTATAAGATACTAAGGAAAGAAATTAAAGAAGCTACAAATAAATAGAAAGGTGTCCCATGTTCATGGTTTGGAAGACTTAATGTTGTTAAAATATCTCTACTATCTAAAGCCATCTATAGATTCAGTGCAGTTCTTACCAAATTCCAATGGTGCTTTTTATAGAAATAGAAAATATAATCTTAAAATTCATATGAACCACAAAGGAACCTGAATAGACAAAACAATCTTGAGCAAGAACGAAGCAGCAGTCCTCATGCTTCTGACTTCAGGACATATTACAAAGCTAGATCAAGAAATCGTCTTCCAAATCTTATATCAAATTGTATTTCCATAACATTTATTAAGGGAGTCACTTTTACTGCATCCTTGTCAAAACAGAATATTCTCAATTTTAAGTGTTGGTTATATTTTATTGTCAAGAAATAATTTACCTATTTATTTCTATATCTTCTATTGCCTATAAGTTTATTAATGCCTTTCTTCATATAGAATTTAAAATTTTTAAACATTGCTTCTCTGGCATATAAATAGCTCACTATTGTTCTGTTTGTCAGTGGAGGGTATGAGTTAAAGTGGAATAATGTGGGTGGTAAAGAGGCAATTAATTATGAAAAGTTTTATTATTTTAAACCTGCATGTCAGTAAGTTAAAAAATTCAGCAACTCCGTCTTTAGAATTCTTCCTTGCTAATTTCTTTTCCTTTCTACCAAGAGAGTAAGTAAACATTCTTGGAAACATGTATGTTTCCAGCATGTATTTGAAGTCTGTGGTTGATTCCCTTAAGTTTTCAGGAAGAGCAAAACTGTATAGAACTGATCCATTGTAGAAGCATCTTTCGAAGAAGGAAGGTACTAACAGGTCCATAAGCTCTGAGATTCTGTTCTCTATATTCCCAGTTGTCCTGTCCTTCAGGGGAGAGACTTATGATATAGTTTGCCATAGCAACTTCAGTGATTCCCGTGTATTTTGATAGGGCCCATCAAACTTCTTACCTGTCTTGGTCAGCATACATTTCAAGTGTCCAGTGTAGTGCTTTACAAAGAATCAGTGCTCAATAAAAATTTGTTAAATACCAACAAATGGATATTAAAAAATGAATATCAATAGTGTTAGGATGGTGAGAGATTCTTCCTAACCCATGTCACTTTTCAGTAATTAGGAAAATTACTTACAAACTTTTGCCAAGACATTAGCAAGTACTTTTCTAGGGTTCAGAATTTTAGAGCTGCAAGGGACCTCAGAAAATATCCAGTCCAACTCCTTTATTTACACAGACTAACATACACTTTTTAAAAGCAGAGACCAGATTGGAGGCCAGCTTTCCCATTTTATCATGGTGCCTTTCCTTTGAAGGAAAACTTCTTTACATACATATAGTCATCAAATCTTGAGTCTGATCCCTGGAAGAGAAATGATAATTCATCTAATTTTTTTCATATATCAGGATAGTGATTAAGCTTACACACGAGTAAGTATATTTTGTTTGTAGCTTTTCCCTTTGAATTTTAATGTGAATTTTATTTTGCTGTCAGTGGGCTGAAATTTCCTTTGGCCAGAATTTCATAACAAAGATTGCTGATTGTGCATCAGAAAAAATGTGAGCAACAAGACAATGGAATGGCACATTCAAAGTAGAAAACCAAAATAAGACTGTCAGTGAAAATTTCATATGGTTGGTGAAAGTGAAAGTTGGGTCTGACTCTGCGACACCATGGACTATATTCTCCAGGCCAGAATACTGGAGTGGGTAGCCTTTCCCTTCTCCAGGGGATATTCCCAACCCAGGGATTGGAATAAAAATTCCAATAAAATAAAAGTAAAACAACAAAAACAGAAAAATTAAAGTTTCCCATGGAGTTCTTAATAACATATTTTTGTCACTAATATTTATCAGTTCAGTTCAGTTCAGTCGCTCAGTCGTGTCCGACTCTTTGCGACCCCATGAATCGCAGCACGCCAGGCCTCCCTGTCCATCACCAACTCCCGGAGTTCACTCAGACTCACGTCCATTGAGTCCGTGATGCCATCCAGCCATCTCATCCTCGGTCGTCCCCTTCTTCTCCTGCCCCCAATCCCTCCCAGCATCAGGGTCTTTTCCAATGAGTCAACTCTTCCCATGAGGTGGCCAAAGTACTGGAGTTTCAGCTTTAGCATCATTCCTTCCAAAGAAATCCCAGGGCTGATTTCCTTCAGAATGGACTGGTTGGATCTCCTTGCAGTCCAAGGGAGTCTCAAGAGTCTTCTCCAACACCACAGTTCAAAAGCATCAATTCTTTGGTGCTCAGCCTTCTTCACAGTCCAACTCTCACATCCATACATGACCACAGGAAAAACCATAGCCTTGACTAGACGCCCTTAGTCGGCAAAGTAATGTCTCTGCTTTTGAATATGCTATCTAGGTTGGTCATAACTTTTCTTCCAAGGAGTAAGCGTCTTTTAATTTCATGGCTGCAGTCACCATCGGCAGTGATTTTGGAGCCCAAAAAAATAAAGTCTGACACTGTTTCTACTGTTTCTCCATCTATTTCCCATGAAGTGATGGGGCCAGATGCCTTAAATAAGAATATGATATTTTAACAGTTTTTAAAAGTCATTTTCCTTTACTTTGTGTTCTTATTAGAGATACTAATTTCTTCAGGGTTATTGAATACTCAACATTAAAAAGTGCTACAACGGTTATGAAGAGAACAGATAGAAATTGTTCTTTTATGAAATTTATAGGCAGATAAGAATTCACTTAAAGTACCATGATACAATGTAGGAGTTAACAGGGACACTAAGACACCAGATAAAACACTGGGAATATATGGAAATAAAAGGGAATACCTTAGAGTGGGAGAATGAAAGATAATTTTTGAAAAAGGCTCTGAACTGGCCAAATTTGTTCGTTATCCCTTTTCTCTTGTGCACAATTTCTGTGGCTTCCTTCAAGACTTTCTTTCCTTACTTTCGGCAGCGTGACTGCGTGCGTTGGTGCATGGGGACATGTGCATTGGCAGAGTTCTCCAACATTTTTTCGTTGTTCAGTCACTGTCGTGTCCGACAATTTGTGACCCCATGGACTGCAGCATTCTAGGCTTCCTTTCCTTCACTGTCTTCTGGAGTTTGCTCAAACTCTTGTCCATTGAGTTGGTGATGTCATCCAACCATTTCGTCCTCTCTCACCTCTTTCTCTTTTTGTCCTCCATCTTTCCCAGCATCAGGGTCTTTTTCAATGAGTCACATCAGATGGTCAAAGTATTGGAGTTTCAGGTCAGCAACAGTCCTTACACCCACTCCAGTATTCTTGCCTGGAAAATACTATGGACGGAGGAGCCTGGTAGGCTGCAGTCCATGGGGTCGCTAAGAGTTGGATACGTTTGAGCGACTTGACTTCACTTTTCACTTTCATGCATTGGAGAAGGTAATGGCAACCCACTCCAGTGTTCTTGCCTGGAGAATCCCAGGGACCGGGGAGCCTGGTGGGCTGCCGTCTATGGGGTCACACAGAGTCGGACACAACTGAAGCGACTTAGCAGCAGCAACAGTCCTTACTGTTTGTAATTTATTGAGTCTTTTTCTGCTTGTAAGTCAGTGTTTTTCTCAAATTTGAAAATTCTTGTGCATTATTTTTCAAATATAATTTTCTTGTATAATACTGGTTGCCTGGGACAGGGAATGAAGTGAATTGATTGCAAGGGGGCACGAGGGAAACTCTGTTGTTGATGAAAATGTTTTGTATCTTGAATGGGGTAGTAATTATATGGTTATTTGTTAAAAGTCTTCAACCCAAACACCTTATATCATGTGAGCTTTCTTGTATAAAATTTATAATTCAGTAAAAAGCAGAGATACTACTTTGTTGACTAAGGTCCATCTAGTCAAGGCTATGGTTTTTCCTGTGGTCATGTATGGATGTGAGAGTTGGACTGTGAAGAAGGCTGAGCGCCGAAGAATTGATGCTTTTGAACTGTGGTGTTGGAGAAGACTCTTGAGAGTCCCTTGGACTGCAAGGAGCTCCAACCAGTCCATTCTGAAGGAGAACAGCCCTGGGATTTCTTTGGAAGGAATGATGCTAAAGCTGAAACTTCAGTACTTTGGCCACGTCATGCGAAGAGTTGATTCATTGGAAAAGCTTCTGATGCTAGGAGGGATTGGGGGCAGGAGGAGAAGGGGACCACAGAGGATGAGATGGCTGGATGGCATCACTGACTGACTGGATGGACGTGAGCCTGAGTGAACTCTGGGAGTTGGTGATGGACAGGGAGGCCTGGCGTGCTGCGATTCATGGGGTTGCACAGAGTCGTATACGACTGAGCAACTGAACTGAACTGAAAGTGTTTGAAATATAAAAAATATTTAAACATTGTTAAACACTAAAATGATGTGTTATAGATTTGTGTTGAATTTACAAAATTGTTGTATATTGAAATGCTTGAGATGAAAAAAATTTGAGAGGAGTTTTGTTTTACTCACTTTGGTATACCTCTAATCCTAGCATGTTGTTCACTGAAAGTTATTGCTCAGTACATTATTTAAAAATTCATGTTTACTTCCATAAAGCCAGTTACCTTGAAATGTTGAATGACCTGGATATTTGAGCATATCCTATTCATTTCTAAGTTAAAGACATCAGTTCAGTTCAGTTCAGTTGCTCAGTCATGTCTGACTGCAGCACTCCAGGTCTCCCTGTCCATCACCAACTCTCAGAGCTTGCTCAAACTCATGTCTATTGAGTCAGTGATGCCATCCAACCATCTCATCTTCTGTTGTCCCCTTCTCCTCCCTCCTTCAATCTTTCAGAGGATCAGGGTCTTTTCCAATGAGTTCTTCGCTTTTAGGTATCCAAAGTATTGGAGTTTCAGCTTCAGCATCAGTCCTTCCAATAAATATTCAGGACTGATTTCCTTTAGGATGGACTGGTTGGATCTCCTTGCAGTTGAAGGGACTCTCAAGAGTCTTTTTCAACACCACAGTTTAAAAGCATCAATTCTTCAGCACTCAGCTTTCTTTATAGTCCAACTCTCACATCCATACATGACTACTGGTAAAACCATAGCTTTGACTAGATGGACCTTTGTCAGCAAAGTAATGTCTCTGCTTTTAAGTATGCTGTCTAGGTTGGTCACAGCTTTTCTTCCAAGGAGCAAGTGTCTTTTAATTTCATGGCTGCAATCACCATCTGCAGTGATTTTGGAACTCAAGAAAATAGTCTTTCCACTATTTCCATTGTTTCCCCATTCATTTGCCATGAAGTGACGGGACCAGATGCCATGATCTTAGTTTTCTGAATGTTGAGTTTTAAGCCAACTTTTTCAGTCTCCTCTTTCACTTTCATCAAGAGGTTCTTTAGTTCTTCTTAGCTTTCTGCCATAAGGGTGATGTCATCTGTGTATCTGAGGTTATTGATATTTCTCCTGATAATCTTGATTCCAGCTTTGCTTCATCCAGTCTAGCATTTCCCATGACGTATTCTGCATATAAGTTAAATAAGCAGGGTGACAATATACAGCCTTGACAGACTCCTTTTCCTATTTGGAACCAATCTGTTGTTCCATGTCCAGTTCTAATTGTTGCTTCTTGACCTGCATACAGGTTTCTCAAGAGGCAGGTCAGGTGGTCTGGTATTCCCATCTCTTTCAGAATTTTCCACAGTTTACTGTGATCCACACAGTAAAAGGCTTTGGTGTAGTCAAGAAAGCAGAAAAGATGTTTTTCTGGAACTCTCTTGCTTTTTCAATGATCCAGAGGATGTTGGCAATTTGATCTCTGGTTCCTCTGCCTTTTCTAAAAGCAGCTTGAACATCTGGAAGTTCATGGTTCACGTATTGCTGAAGCCTGGCTTGGAGAATTTTGAGCATTACTTTGCTGGCGTGTGAGATGAGTGCAACTATGTGGTAGTTGGAACATTCTTTGGCATTGCCTTTCTTTGGGATTGGAATCAAAACTGACCTTTAAAGTTAAAGGCTTATCAAGTGCTGTGCAGTAACTTACACCATTTGGTGTTCCCAACACCTCAACCTAACCACTTTGATCCACATTCTCCTTTAATCCAAGTTCTATTAGGAAATTGGTTCAAACTTGTACCAAGTGAAATATGGATTAAAATAAATCTCTGTCAGAGAGGTATGGTAAACATTAGCAATGCAGGAGACACAGAAGCTGTAGGTTTGATTCCTCAGTCAGGAAGATCCCCTGGAGGAGGGCACAGCAACCCACTCTAGCATTCTTGCATGGAGAATCACATGGATAGAGGATCCTGGCCGACTACAGTCCATATAGTCAATCAGAGTTGGACATGCCTGAGCGACTGAGCATGCACCCTCCCATAATTGATTTCTGTGGAAAATTACGTTTTATCATGTGTGAATGTCTCCCCCTCCCCCACAGCTTTAGTGAGATATTATTGACATATAGCACTGTGTACGTTTCAGATATATAATGTGATGAAAGGAGGAACAATCTGTTACTACCTTGTTACCACAGCATTAGTTAAAACATTAATCCCCTCATATAATTACATTTTTTTTTTTGGTGGTAAGAATGTTTATGATCTATTCTCAGCAACTTTCACTTATATAACACAGTGAATGTCTTTTAGAAAGTGGATATATTAATTTCAGCTCAGACAGTTGCTCTCTGAAAATGAGATCAGGGTGAAGAGCAGAAATTTAAGTTTATGTGGGAAAATTTGCTTCAAATTGGGCTGAAAAGATCCATTATAATACAGTGCACTTGGAAACTGTCAGGCTTGTGAGTTGCCAAATGCTCCTTGGAATGAGGAGTTGCAGGCAATTTTGAATCTGAGCCATTTGCTGTCACATAAATAGGAAGGCAAACTTCCTTAGAAGATATACATTCTCTTCAACTCAATATCAGAAGATCATTGATAATTTTAAGTGTGATTTTGTACTAAATGTCTGTATCAGAACTCTTTTGTTTTTTCTTAGGAATGCATTCTTGGAGCTCAAGTCCCTGCATATAATTTATCTGGGATAAAAAATGGGATCCCTTTCAGTTTTGATTATAAAGCTCTTTGGGGCTATTTTCCTTCAGTCTAATTTGATTGATGTGCTGCTTTTCATACTTGCTGACAGATATTAATAGAATATTTTTAAAAATATCTTTTAAAAATAAAGGATAAGTAACTAACTTGTGGAAGATACTTAGTAATGGGGTATTTTTTATAATAAAATTTATTTAACACATTTGGAAAAAATACTTCTAAATATTGTATCAATTATTGTAACTGTATCCTATGTAAATAATTCTCCATATGTGTCAAATTGCTTACCAGGTAGTGAAATCCATGCTATATTCTAACAGATTAGGAATTGATATATAGCTCTGGACATATTAATAAAATAACAGAAGTGAAGCAATGAATCATGACCTGATTAAGGTTCTTCACTCATCAAATGAGAACTCAGAGCTCAGTAAGATAAATCACTGATTTTCCCATTCTGACTTACCATCTCTCACTTCCTCCCACTTTCCCTCCTCTTTCATTTTAAAAATAAAAATAATTGCCTACAACGAGCAACTTTTCTGAAGATCAGTCTGAAGCCAGTGCTCTTATGAACGAACTCCACATTAAACCTTGTGAAATCTTACAAAGACTATACTAGAATACCCACTAGATTTTCAAGACAGATCACGTGGACTGGGAATGGGGCATTTGTGGAGTCCCAGCCCTCTGTGGACCAATGTGCTATGTATTTTCATCCAGTCCTAACCTAGACACCTTTGCTTGACTGCAGATAACATTGACACCCTAGGCATCAGAAAATTAAAGGCCATTGGGATTGCATAAATAAATAAATATTGTATAACCATGCATACATGTAGGAACTTAAGTATTATGTTTCATAAAAAGGCACGTGAAAGACTTGTATAAATATAAGCTTGTATATAAAATTGGGTATAAAATATAAAATTGTATATAAAATATAAAATTGTGTATAAATAAAAGTCTCAATTCAATAGCTGAAAATTATAATTAGACCAGTGATTAAAAATATTATAGATATATCTATATTTATAAAATGTGTTGATATATAAGATTTAAGTATGTCTATAAATATATACATGGATAACTATATATCTATATATAACTATATATAGATATATTATATAGTTATCCATGTATATATTTATAGACATACTTAAATCTTATATATCTATATACTACAGAGATACATCAACACATATTTTATAAATATAGATATATCTATAATATTTTGAGTCCCTTGGACTGCAAGGAGATCCAACCAGTCCATTCTGAAGATCAGCCCTGGGATTTCTTTGGAAGGAATGATGCTAAAGCTGAAACTCCAGTATTTTGGGCACCTCATCCGAAGAGTTGACTCATTGGAAAAGACTCTGATGCTGGGAGGGATTGGGGGCAGGAGGAGAAGAAGACGACAGAAGATGAGATGGCTGGATGGCATCACTGACTCGATGGGCGTGAATCTGAGTGAACTCCCGGAGTTGGTGATGGACAGGAGGCCTGGCGTGCTGCGATTCACGGGGTCGCAAAGAGTTGGACACGACTGAACTGAAGTGAACTGAACTGATAGATATTTATAAAACTTTAAACCATTGGTCCTACTGCTCTGTAGTGCTTTACAACTATTGAGTTGCGATTCTCAATTTCTGAAATATGTATCATTCATACACTTTGTGTTCAAGGAAATATTTTCAAATATTTCTCTCTCTTTCATAAGTAGAACATTTTTCCAATGTGTTCACATCAATAAGAATTAAAAATAGATGAAAAGTCTTTTATGTCAACTACTTTTATAGAATACATATTCTAAATGTTAACATTTTCACCATGAGTTTCCTTTAATGACATCAAAAGGGTAATAATGAAAATATGATAAACATATTCATCATGAAATTACTAACTTTATTTTTTATGCTTCGAGTTGATGAGCACTGATAAATTTATGCCTTACCATGATTGTTCAGCATAGATTCTTGTGAATTCCAGTGCTGTTTATAGCATATTTTCCTGTTCCACTAATATGTGTGTGTGTGTGTGTGTGTGTGTGTGTGTGTGTATGCTGCTAAGTCGCTTCAGTCGTGTCCGACTCTGTGTGACCCCATAGATGGCAGCCCACCAGGCTCCCCCGTCCCTGGGATTCTCCAGGCAAGAACACTGGAGTGGGTTGCCATTTCCTTCTCCAATGCATGAAGGTGAAAAGTGAAACTGAAGTCACTCAGCCATGTCTAACACTTAGTGATGCCATGGACTGCAGCCTACCAGGCTCCTCTGTTCATGGGATTTTCCAGGCAAGAGTACTGGAGTGGGTGCCATTGCCTTCTCCGGTGTATGTATGTATATATATATATGACTGAAGCGACTTAGCAGTAGCAGCAGCTATATATGAAACATCATCTCAGATGTATGTTTTTATTTGCAGTTGTAGGGTGTCAGTGATAAAGAAATGATGGAGTCCACATTGTCCCTCCTGTAGTAAGTCCAATTCTGAAACTAAGAAATGGTAATAGTTTTATCCTTGCAAAATGTTATGTGCAAACAGTAATACTTTTCTATTCTGCTGATTTAAATTTCCCATGTTAAAATAGAAAGTGCAGTGTATGTGTGCATTTTAAAACTCGGTCAGGATTGTTATGACTCTAAACCAAACGTCTGTGTAGAGTCTGGTGCATGTAAACAGATATAGTATCTTTGATAACCTTGTATCATCTGATTAGTGATTGTGCACAAGGGTAGGGATGTCCATAAATACCTTTTAAATTTTCCTCATCTCGGTTGCCAGAGACAAGGCAGTTTTCTTTTAGGGGGATTCTTGAGAATGCTTTAAACCCCAACAAAATTTCATCTACTAAATTGCAAGTTTTAAAGTAAAAAAATGGATGGGAGGTTTTGTTTATTTGTTTGTTTTGGTATCTTTGTGATTATTCAAGTAATATTAGAAGCAGATATGAAGTCCTGGACTTAAGATGAGAACACACTAGATGGTGCTGTTATCCTGACAGCAGTGACGCCCAGGAAGCAACGCTGGTTAGAATAAAGCTAGAATAAAAGAAATAATGTGCAGGCTGCGTATTGGATTTTGTCTTCAACCAGGATACACTAATATAAGATTATATAATTCACTTTCACATCATTTGTATTTTACTCAGGAATGACTTGCCGAAGTTTTGTCTTAGCACAGCCTTGTGTTAATAAACAAGTGCCTGTACGTGTATGTGAACATACATGTGTGTTCAAGATGGGGCAACTGTTCTGGTTTTACCTAATTTTATCTCCTGGGTCTTTCTTTCTTTTTTCTTTCTTTTTGATTTATTTTTTTTATTGAAGGATAATTGCTTGATAGAATTTTGTTGTTTTCTGTCAAACCTCAACATAAATCAGACATAGGTATACATATATCCCCTCCCTTTTGAACCTCACTCCCATCTCCCTCTGCATCCCACCCCTCTAGGTTGATATAGAGCCCTTGTTTGAGTTTCCTGAGCCATACAGCAAATTCCTGTTGGCCATCTATTTTACATATGGTAATGTAAGTTTCCATGTACTCTTTTCATACATCTCACCCTCTCCTCCCCTCTCCCCATGTCCATAAATCTATTTTCTATGTCTCTTTCTCCATTGCTGCCCTGTGAATAAGTTCTTCAGTACCATTCTTCTAGATTCCATATATATGTGTTAGAATATGATATTTATCTTTCTCTTTCTGACTCACTTCACTCTGTATAATAGGTTCTAGGTTCATCCACCTTATCAGAACTGACTCAAATGCATTCCTTTTTATGGCTCAGTAATATTCCATTGTGTATTTGTACCACAACTTCTTTATCCATTCATCTGTGGATGGGCATCTAGGTTGCTTCCATGTTCTAGCTATTGTAAATGGTGCTGCAATGAACAACGGGATGTCTGTGTCATTTTCAATTTGGTTTCCTCAGGGTATATGCCTAGGAGTGGGATTGCTGGGTCATGTGGTGGTTTTATTCCTAGTTTTAGAAATAAGGAATGCTTGAAGAATTTGCATTTCATCCTTGTGCAGGGGCCATGCTAATCTTCTTTGTATCATTCCAATTTTAGAATATGTGCAGCTGAAGTCTTTTCTTAAAGACACACAAGGTTCCCATCAGATTTCCCTGGATGTAGCTTACATCCTTCCAGCTGTTTGTCCCTCATGTTTTTTTGTCCCTCCTATGGGGTGACTCCATCACCTGTTTCTAACAATGTCTTGCTTATTCTACAAGACCAAGTTCAAATGGCAAGCCTTCCAGGAAGCTGTTCCTGATTGCTTTTTATTCTTTCTTTACTTTGAATTTCTGTAACTCCTCCTTGTACTTTTCTTATGCATAGCATACTCTGCCTTGTGTTATTTGTAAACTTGCTGCTGCTGCTAAGTTGCTTCAGTCGTGTCCGACTCTGTGCGACCCCATAGACGGCAGCCCACCAGGCTCCCCCGTCCCTGGGACTCTCCAGGCAAGAACACTAGAGTGGGTTGCCATTTCCTTCTCCAATGCATGAAAGTGAAAAGTGAAAGTGAAGTCGCTCAGTTGTGTCCAACTCTTCGCGACCCTTGGGGTGCAGCCTACCAGGTTCATCCGTCCATGGGATTCTTCAGAAAAGAGTACTGGAGTGGGTTGCCATTGCCTTCTCCAATTTGTATACTTACTATCCTGTAAACTCCTGGAGAACATGGACAATTGTAATGCAATTTTGTCTCCTTCCTGTTCCTATATCAACTTTTCCATAAAGTACTACATCTTGAATGTAACTGGTACTCACAAACGTGCATGCAAAGAAGGATGAAAAGAATTATGAAATGGATTTTTTTTTTTACCATTTGAGAACAACGATTAATTGCCTGGGAAAGAAATGATCCACAATATTAATAATAGCTTTCTTTGTGTATAGCCTAAGTGATACTTACATATTTTCTCATTTTAAAACATTCTATTGAGTTTTTTTTTTTTTTTTTTTGGCTGACACACAGAATCACTGACTCAAACAACTAAAACAGTGGGTTTGAAGCCACTCTCTGAGGGATCTAGGATTCCCAGTTTAGATTTTTTGCTTCAACCTAAAAAGCAAAATGCGCTTGACTTTTAATCTTTTAGTGACTGTCTGATCAAGATGGGAATTAAGGTATCAGAAATTATCTGAAAATGACAGTATTGAGCCTGTCACATAGTAGGATCCAGATGAAAATCTTTGCTGGTCACCAAAAATGACTTATTATACATGCTGAGAAATCCCTTCATCGATTCTGTTCCAACATAGACAATAGGGTGTGAACTTTTTTCAGCTATAAAATGACAGTAATTTATGTACCTCACAGAGGTTTTAAGATGATTAAATGGCATGGCATACACACAGCAGCATGCTTAGAACTGGTTTATATTCATTTTCTTCTTTTCATCAGTCAGACAGTCTCTTTTTAGATAATTACACCAAAGTCCAGGCCTCCTGACTTCAAGTTCAGGGCCACTTCTACGTCATGGATGCTGTTTTGGTTTGCCTTTACATATGTTGACTGAAAACCAAAATGTACAACTCAAGAGTTGTGAGTTAAGTTTTATTTGGGGCAAAATGAGGACTGAGCCCAGGAGGCAGCATCTCAGAGAGCTCTGAAAGACAGCTCCAAAGCGGCAGTGGGACAAGGTCCACATACAAGGTTTTGGTGCAGGGGGAGTTCAGTACCAGGTAGCACTCATTTTACAAAAAGGCTTTTGTTAGTCATGAGGATCTGATGTCACCATGAAGGGATTTAGTGTTTCTCTAGATATGAGGAGATGCAAGGACGAGATCTGTTCCTAAAAACATCCAACTATCTAAAGACCTGCCGCACCAGATTCCCTAGAGCACAGAGTGCCTCACTCCTCCCTGAACTCCCTCAGGGCGTGTTGAAGGGCAACAGCTATAGCAGCAGGGGGTTCAATCTCCATAGAAAGTGAAGTCGCTCAGTCTGTCCAACTCTGCGACCCCATGGACTGTAGCCTACCAGGCCCCTCCATCCATGGGACTTTCCAGGCAAGAGTACTGGAGTGGGTTGCCATATTCCTTCTCCAGGGGATCTTCCCAACCCAGGGATCGAACCTGGGTCTCTTGCATTGGAGGCAGACGCTTTACAGTCTGAGCCACCAGGGAAATCCATATCTCCGTAGAGGCAGATGACAGATGCCTTTGTTTTTCACTCACTGGCAATGCCCTTGGTAAGCGCCAATTTGTAGTTGACACATACTTTAATTTCTTTTCAGTTATAATAATTTCCTTTTGCATCTATAAAGGATATAGCATGTCAGGGAAATATAGGTTAAGCTGTAGATTCTGCTCAATATTAGAATTTCCACAATTATAAGCAGTCAATATTTTAGACATTTGTTCCTTTCCAATATTTCTAAACTGAAATAAAGTCAAAGCCTGGGTGACTAGAGGGTTTGATCTTTCACTGATAACTTGCTTTCTTTTTTGAGATTGTGAATTAAATCACCCCTTTGGCTATATTGGGTTTTCCTGGTAGCTCAGATGGTTTAAAAAAAAAAAAAAAATCTGCCTGTAATGCAGGAGACCTGGGTTTGATCCCTGGGTTAGGAAGATCCCCTGGAGGTGGGCATGGCAACCACTCCAGTATTCTTCAGTAGAGAATCCCTATGGGCAGAGGAGCCTGGCAGGCTGCAGTACACAGGTTCACAAAGAGTCAAGGACATGACTGAGTGATGGTATTTGGCTGTATTTGTGTTTCTGGCTTAATCAGTAAGGGCATTCAGAGTCTTAGTTGTCAATAAGCCGCCCCTTGACCTCCCTGATGTGTCTTCCAATTATCAGAGCCAGAATTGCAGCACCTCTCTCCCCATCCCTCCAACCCGCTGCCTTCAAGGGCTTCACAGATTAACAAAGATCTAGACTTCTGAGTGGGCACTGCGTCTGCCTGCTAAGACCTTGTGTCTTCATTTTAGTAACAGCGATCGTGCGTTCTCCCTGTGAGTCTAAAGTCTGGATTTTACTAGCTGTGCTTTCTCTAACCAGCTCATAGTTTCCTCTCTGTGAGAGCTCCTAATCTCATGGTGATTTTTCATATTAGCTTTTTTTTTTTTTTTTAATGTAAAGCTTCTGGAGATTAAGATCCATCTGGGCAGGTAGTTCTAGGTTACTGATCCAAAGAACTATAGAAAAATATTTAAAGAAATTTATTGAGAATGTCTCTACACTCTAGAAAGAGAACCAAATGGACATCAAATAATTTTGATAGGAGAATCCCTCTCCATTCACCTCTTCACCAGGAATTGTGCTAACACTTTGTCATTGTGATTAAGAGAATGACCCTTTCCAGGCCTGCTGCCTCTTCCGTTCTGATTCTGGTCTGTGCTCCACAAGTGATGTAGAGAACTCCTAGCATCCAGCACTCTTAAAACCACTTTCAGATTCTACATTTCTGTTGATGCAATTGCTTAGTTTGCCTCAAATATTAAATGTTTATTACTCACTTTTTATCAATGTTTAAAGTGCCCTGGAGAATGCTGGTTGCCAAGTTGGGATGTTAGCATGGGAATGGCTGGTTTCCAAGGTCTCTGCCTCCATGAGCTCTGTTTTCAGCTCTCTCTGAACTGCCTGCTTCCCTGCAGCAAAGAGGAAGGTTATCGTCCCATTTTCTCATGAGAAGAGTTCCCTCTTGGCTTGAAGTACAATTTGTAAATAATAAATGCAACCATATTAAGATTCTTTTCATTTTACACAATTTAACATCCCTCCTGGTAGCAATGGTTCGGGGAAATACTAGTTTGTATTTTTACACTTTTTTTTTTCTCTGAAATTCTTGCTCATTATAGTGAGGGTTAGCATTATACCCTAAGCCAAACTTTGTTATCACATGAATTACAAGAGCAATGTTTGGCTTTGGGACCTGATTAATTCAGCACAATCTGTTGATGCTTCCAAGTTTTAAATGTACAGGGGCTTTGCTGTTATTTTTGTTTGTTTTCTTCTGTATATTCACAAGCAGCTTCCAACCTCCCATTCATCGGAAGACATCTAGAAGGAACAGCACTGTGTATTCTTCAGTCTCTATATAATTCAGTGTATAGCATGTTTACATTCTTCTGGGGAAAAAAGCTTAAGATTCTATACACTATGACTCTCATCAAAATTCCTTGAGAAATTTTCATAGTCTGTTATACATTCTATGTCCAAGAAGATAGCAAAAATTTTAAAACTAACTTATTAGTTAGTGAGAGCAATCACAAGACTGGTTCGTCACAAGAGAAACCAGATCCAAATTCATCATCAAAGTCTGTTAAAATCTTTTTTTAATCAATTAGGAAGTAGAAAGACACATCATGGATTTCAAATGCCTTATTGAGTGCTTGAGTCATTGTCGGTGATTTCCCAGACAACTGGAGGTCTATTAATAGTGAACATATTTAAGTCATTAATGACTGCATAGCTTTGATTGACAGAAATCCTAATTAAACATTTCTGTGAGTGGTTTTATTTGGTTTGGCAGAAATGACTGTCAACTAGTATTGCATTGCAAGAATCATGCGAGCACCACTGAAGCCATCTTTGAAATGTGCTTCCTGGTTTGGCAGGACACCTGCAGAAAATGATGACCAGCAGGCTATTCTAAAACACTGCTGGGTGTTAAGAAATGCGATGGTTGCAAGGAGGGATGGAGAAGAAATGCCTTCAAGTTTCTCTGAAATACAACCTCAACAATACTGAGTGGAGGTGAATTCCTAAGAAAGAACAGTAGCATGTACCAATCAACCTGAATCTAAGATAAATGTGTAGACAGTGTTAGAGAGTTGAAAAATATTCTAAGAGCATTTTACAGCCCATGCATTACTTTATATATAATGGAAGACATCATGTATCTTTCCTACAGGAACTATACATATCTATAGTGATGTAATTAAATAGGATTTATGGCTGTATATTAAGGATATTAATAATTGATCTGGTGAGTTAAATGAAAACATTTTATGAAACTAATCAAATTTTTGAAGTAAATGTCATTTGGATCTGTTACTTTTCACTTACTTCTGAAACTCTAAACACTTTTTTTTTTCATGTGTAAAGCTTCCATCTCCTATGGAGATACTTAGCTGTAAACACCTTATTTACCTTTCTCTATAAAGCCTGTTCGGAGAAGGCAATGGCACCCCACTCCAGTACTCTTGCCTGGAAAATCCCATTGGCGGAGGAGTCTGGTAGGCTGCAGTCCATGGGGTCGCTAAAAGTCAGACACGACTGAGTGACTTCACTTTCACTTTTCACTTTCATGCATTAGAGAAGGAATTGGCAACCCACTCCAGTGTTCTTGCCTGGAGAATCCCAGGGATGGGGGAGCCTGGTGGGCTGCTGTCTATGGGGTCGCACAGAGTCGGACACGACTGAAGCGACTTAGCAGCAGCAGCAGAAAGCCCATTAATTCTAAAACCTGTCAATTCTTAATTCTCTACAAGAAAATTTTAGATACCAAGGGAACATTTCATGCAAAGACAGGCTCAATGAAGGACAAAAAACAGTATGAATCTAACAGAAACAGAAGATATTAAGAAGAGGTGGCAAGAATACACAGAGGAACTGTGTGGTATTGTATAGGAAGTGAAGATAAAGACAATCCCCAAGAAAAAGAAATGCAAAAAGGCAAAATGGTCGTCTCAGGAGGCTTTACAAATAGCAGAGTTCAAAGAATAGCAAGGAGGGATAAGAAAGCCTTCCTCAGTGATCAATGCAAAGAAATAGAGGAAAACAATAGAATGAGGAAGGCTAGAGATCTCTTCAAGAAAATTAGAGATACCAAGGGAACATTTCATGCAAAGATGGGCTCAATAAAGCAGAGAAATGGTATGGACCTAACAGAAGCAGAAGATATCAAGAAGAGGTGGCAAGAATACACAGAACTATACACAAAAAGATTTTAAAAAGATCTTAATGACTGAGATTGCTGAGAGAAATATCAATAACCTCAGTTATGCAGATGACACCACCCTTATGGCAGAAAGTGAAGAGGAACTAAAAAGCTTCTTGATGAAAGTGAAAGAGGAGAGTGAAAAAGTTGGCTTAAAGCTCAACATTCAGAAAACTAAGATCATGGCATCTGGTCTCATCACTTCGTGGGAAATAGATGGAGAAACAGTGGAAACAGTGTCAGACTTTATTTTTGGGGGCTCCAAAATCATTGCAGTTGGTGATTGCAGCCATGAAATTAAGATGCTTACTCCTTGGAAGGAAAGTTATGACCAACCTGCTGCTGCTAAGTCACTTCAGTCATGTCCGACTCTGTGTGACCCCATAGACGGCAGCCCACCAGGCTCCCCGGTCCCTGGGATTCTCCAGGCAAGAACACTGGAGTGGGCTGCCATTTCCTTCTCCAATGTATGAAAGTGAAAAGTGAAAAGTGAAAGTGAAGTCACTCAGTTGTGTCAGACTCTTCACGACCCTATGGACTGCAGCCCACCAGGCTCCTCCATCCATGGGATTTTCCAGGCAAGAGTACTGGAGTGGGTTGCCATCACCTTCTCCAATGACCAACCTAGACAGTATATTAAAAAGCAGAGACATTACTTTGCCAACAAAGGTCTGTCTAGTCAAGGCTATGGTTTTTCCAGTGGTCATGTATGGATGTCAGAGTTGGACTGTAAAGAAAGCTGAACACCGAAGAATTGATGCTTTTGAACTGTGGTGTTGGAGTAGACTCTTGAGAGTCCTTGAACTGCAAGGAGATCCAACCAGTCCATCTTAAAGGAGATCAGTCCTGGGTGTTCACTGGAAGGACTGATGCTGAGGCTGAAACTCCAATACTTTGGCCATCTCATGTGAAAAGTTGACTCAATGGAAAAGATCCTTATGCTGGGATGGATTGAGGGCAGGAGGAGAAGGGGACGACAGAGGATGAGATAGTTAGATGGCATCACGGACTTGATGGACAAGAGTTTGAGCAAACTCTGGGAGCTGGTGAAGGACCGGAAAGCCTGGGGTGCTGCAATCCATGGGGTTGCAAAGAGTTGTATATAACTGAGCGATTGAACAATGACAACAGAAATCCTGTTAATTTTGAGAACTGACTTCTTAATTCTATTAGATTTATGTTCTATACAATTTGACAATAATGAAAAAACATCGAAGTGAACACTAGGATAAACTTCTAAGTGGTACAAAACCCTGTACATTGTATGATGCTATGAATCTGCCATGATGAAATGAGGGAAATAGCACCTTAATTTGCACAGAAGACATTTTCATATACACAAAGGATTTTGGGAAAATAGGTGCTTGATGTTAAGATATTGACAAGTGAATTCACCAGACATTGACTTTTGAAGCTGGGACATATTAGTTTAGGGCTGTACAGCCTTGGTATATCCCAGAGTAAGTCAATGTGGTAGCCTCAGCTGTGGACTCAGACCAAACTGTATCTCACTCTCTCAATTTACTCTCTCTCTCTCCACTGCCCTCTCCCACACTCTTGCTGTCTTTTGCTTAAGTCTGAACCTTAGCATTATTGCAATAATATAGTTTGCTTGTACCAATAACTTTCTTGTCAAGAGACATCTGTTCTGTTATGAACAGTCTCTTAGTAAAGCATCAATCATGTCTTACTTGTAAAGCAAAACACATTTTTGGTGTCCCTAGATAGCAAAATACTGCTGAAAAAACAAACTGTGCAGAAATATTAACTGTGGCACATTAATATATGCATTTGAGCGCTTTTTGTTTGTCTACCATTGGTCCATGTGATTTTGACAGTATGAGCTGCTGACCTCTTGTCTCTGAAACCACAGAGGACTTATCAATGTCCTCCCTAGAAGCTTGTAATGGGCTGATTGCCATGGAGATCCACACAATGAGAATACGATGCTGTATTTTAGGCGCTTTGGTCCAAAATGCTAAAAGCACAACTGATAAAATGTTGCAGTTGTTCTGAGTGACTTTCGAAGCTTGAACCCACAGTGTCAAGCTACCTGTGAACTTCGAGTTAGTCATTTGGGTTGCTTTGCTTCATGGACATAAGACATCTGGATGGTGGACCCGAGCTTCTGATTAACATCCTGATGACTTTGTATTTTGCTGTCGGGCTCACTGCTTGCATTTATAAAATGAAATTCTCTGCTTTGGGGCCAGATTATTACTTTCTAAGTGCCCATCAACTTCACGTGTAACAGCTTATATTGGATGTGGTGTTCTTTGCCTACCTCAAGGCTTGAAGTGAGGTATAAGAGAGAAATTATTATAGTTTGGGCAAACATTTCTGTACCAGAAGCCAACCTTGGATGTTGTTAGGGCTAAAAATAATGTGTCAATCAGTGTTCAGTTAGAAAAAAAAATCATGTTATGTATTTCAAATGGGAGGGACTAGGTACAAAGGACTTATGAGGACTGGTGGAGCAAAGGGGAGGAAGAGAAGGAGCCAAGGGAGTAAAAAGGAAGGAATGATGTGCAGAGATCAGGATTCTGCCAGTGCTCCTAGCTCAGCCCCCAGAACTTGCACCTGGAGCTTCCTGGAGCTTCCAGAGCCACAGGCACCACTTGGGGGCTGTGGGGACAGTCCATCCCCACCTCCTCAACAGCAAAAGTCCCCAGCTGCCAGCAGTGTCCTCTGCCGTGGGAACCAGAGCAGGAAACTTCTCTGTCCCTCCTGCTTTCTGATCTCTTGACCACACTTTCAAATGACAGAACTCAATGGGGAGCTGAATGACCAGGGAAGGGAGTGTGGGGAGCATAGTCTGCAGAACCCCGGAACCCAGCACAGACCTGGAGAGTGGGGGTGGAGCTAGAGACAAGGGGTAAACGAACAGCACCAGGGCCCAACAGAGTCAGTGGTGTCCTGCTTGGTTAATGTTTTACACTCATAAAATCAGACGATCATTAACATCAAAGACAAGACACAAAGACTGGTTATAAAGGGAGGTACAGACAGGGGGGAGTTGTTACAGAAGCACAGGGAGTGATCAGTGGGATTTGTAAAGGTGGGAAGGACACTTTCCTGTCTAGCCTGTTAGCCTGCCTCTCAAGTAAACTAAGGCAGCAGAGCTGTTAAAAATTATTAGTTTCTTAAGCAATATATAAATGTATTCTCCGTCTAAGACATTAGATTTTTTATTGAAGTATAGTTGACATACAATATCATGTTAGTTTCAAGTGTATAGCACAGTGACTTGATGATTGAATACATTATGAAATGTTCATGAGGCAAGCTCAGTCACCGTCTGTCACCCATACAGCTATTCCAATGTTATTGGTTCTATTCCTTATGCTGAGACCTATTCATTTTATAACTGCCCAAGAGGAGAGTGAAAAAGTTGGCTTAAAGCTCAACATTCAGAAAATGAAGATCGTGGCATCCGGTCCCATCACTCCATGGGAAATAGATGGGGAAATAGTGGAAACAGTGTCAGACTTTATTTTTCTGGGCTCCAAAATCACTGCAGATGGTGATTGCAGCCATGAAATTAAAAGACGCTTACTCCTTGGAAGAAAAGTTGTGACCAACCTAGACAGCAAATTCAAAAGCAGAGACATTACTTTGCCGACTAAGGTCCATCTAGTCAAGGCTATGGTTTTTCCTGTGGTCATGTATGGATGTGAGAGTTGGACTGTGAAGAAGGCTGAGTGCCAAAGAATTGATGCTTTTGAACTGTGGTGTTGGAGAAGACTCTTGAGAGTCCCTTGGACTGCAAGGAGATCCAATCAGTCCATTCTGGAGGAGATCAGCCCTGGAATTTCTTTGGAAGGAATGATGCTAAAGCTGAAACTCCAGTACTTTGGCCACCTCAGTGAAGAGTTGACTCATTGGAAAAGACCCTGATGCTGGGAGGGATTGGGGGCAGGAGCAGAAGGGGACGACCGAGGATGAGATGGCTGGATGGCATCACGGACTCGATGGATGTGAATCTGGGTGAACTCCGGGAGTTGGTGATGGACAGGGAGGCCTGGCGTGCTGTGAGTCATGAGGTCGCAACGAGTCGGACATGACTGAGTGACTGAACTGAACTGATATTTATCTAATAGTTGAAATTTCGTATCTGTTGCTGTTCAGTCGCTCAGTCGTGTCCAGTTCTAACTGTTGCTTCTTGACCTGCATACAGGTTTCTTAGGAGGTAGGTAAGGTGGTCTGGTATTCCCGTCTCTTTAGAATTTCCCACAGTGTGTAGTGATCCACACAGGGGCTTTAGTGTAGTCAGTGAAGAAAGCAGAATTGTATCTCTTAATCCCCTTCGTCTATTTTGTGCAACCCCTTCAACTTGCTCCCCTCTGTGACCAGCACTTTGTTCTCTTTATCTGAGTCTGTTTGTTTCGTTTGTTTTGCTTTCATTTTTCACAAATAAATGAGACCATCCATGTTGTCATAAATGGCAAGATTTCATTTATTTTATGACTCATATTCTATTATATATAGTATGTATATGCATGCACATATTATATAAATACAAACAAACATATCTTCATTATCCACTTAACCATCCACTGATGGACATTTAGGTTGCTTCTATAGCTTGGTTATTATGAACAATTCTGTAATGAACATAGAGATGTATATACATTTTTGAATTAGTGTTTTTACTTTCTGCAGTAGACACCCAGAAGTGAAATTGCTGGATCCTATTGTAATTCTATTTTTAACCTTCTGGGGAAACTCCATACTGTTCTCCATAGTTTACAGTTCCATTCAGTTTAGTTGTTCAGTTGTACCCAACTCTTTGTGACCCTATGGACTGCAGCACACCAGGCTTCCCTGTCTATCACCAGCTCCCAGAGCTTGCTCAAACTCATGTCCATTGAGTCGGTGATGCCATCCACCATCTCATCCTCTGCCATCCCCTTCTCCTGCCTTCAGTCTTTCCCAGCATCAGGGTCTTTTCCAATGAGTCCATTCTTCACATCAAGTGGCCAAAGTATTGGAGCTTCAGCTTCTGCATCAGTCTTTCCAATGAATCTTCAAGACTAAATTCCTTTAGGATGGACTGGTTGGATCTCCTTGCAGTCCAAGAGACTCTCAAGAGTCTTCTCCAGTACCACAGTTCAAAAGCATCAATTCTTCGGCACTCAGCTTTCTTCACAGTCCAACTCTCACATCCATACATGACCACTGGAAAAACCATAGCCTTGACTAGATGGACCTTTGTTGGCCAAGTAATGTCTCTGCTTTTTAATATGCTGTCTAGGTTGGTCATAGCTTTTCTTCCAAGGAGCAAGCATCTTTTAATTTCATGGCTACAGTCACCATCTGCAGTGATTCTGGAGCCCAAGAAAATAAAGTTTGTCACTGTTTCTACAGGTTACATTCTCTACCAGTTTACATTCCCACCAATAGTGCATGAGAATTCCTTTTCTCCACATCGTCACCAACACTTGTTATTTGTTGTCTTTTTGATGATAGCTATTCTGGCAGGTTTGAGGTCACCTCTCACTGTGGTTCTGATTTATACTTCCCTGATGACTAGCACTCTTTCCACATGAAGACATTAACACTTATAGGTGCGGGCTTATCCTCCTTTGTTTACCAAGCCAAACCTAGTAACTTTCCAACAAATAAGTCAGTTTGATGTGTATCCAGAGCCTGAAATATCCTTCAGTAGAAAAATGACCAAGTAAAATGTAGCATCATTATTCTATGGACTATTTATGTTGCTTTTTAAGAGGACAAAGTAGATGTGTGCAATTTTCATGAATAGCAAGTGAAAAATTGAATTTGTAGAATATATCATATGGTCCACTTGTGGGTTTCTTAAAGGCACAAAAAAATGACATCTTATTCCATTTATTAATATTCAGGTGATTTCCATCTCATGACTATTGTAAATAATGCTGCTATGAAATTGGATATGCATCTTTTCGAATCAGTAGAGAGAACAAACTAGTGGTTGGTTATTGGTTGGGAGAGGGAAGGGAGGAGGGGCAATATATGGGTAAGGGATTAAGAAATACAAATTATTAGGTTTAAAATAAGCTACAAGAGAGACTTCCCTGGAGGTCCAGTGGTTAAGGCTCCTACTCCAAATGCAGGGGGCCTGGGTTCAATCCCTGGTCAAGAACTAAGATCCTACATGCTGCCTGGCCCAAACCCACCACCACAACAAAATAAATCCCTTGAAAGCACACACAAAATATGTAATTGCCCATGAAAATAAATGCAAATAATTTACTGGTATATATGTGTTTAAAAAATCTATAAGGATATATTATACAACATGGAGAATACTGTAAATATTTTATAATAATTATAAATAAGGTATAACTTCTTAAAATCATTAATCACTATATTGTACACCTGTAATTTGTATAATAATACATCAGCCATACTTTAATTTGAAAAACTCTCAAACAAAAAACAAGGTGACTCCCACTCAGTTGTTCCATACACACAGGTTGTATGGGGTGAACCCCCTTCTCTATTCATTATCCAGATTCGTTTTCCTTCTGGTAAGCGTGAAGGCAGCGAAGGGGTGGATGCTAGGGTTGGTGAGTGGATGTTGTGGTAGAATGGGAGAGAATTAAATACTCTGCCAAATGTGCCAAATGCTTCATAAATCTTGAGTGGTATGAACTCACGCTCAGTCTTTGTTTTTCTCCCTGAGCCTTCCTGGCTCATGATCCCAGAAGTCTGCCCAATGGCCTCAGTCATTTATCTTCACATCCACCCTTTTCAGCTCCTATTTTAAATTATAGCCTGAAAATAGTTGTTTGTCTCAGAAGTGGTATGGGGCAGAGCTAGAAGTTACCAAGTAGTAGCTGAAATGTGCTATGGGTCCCCTGAATTTCTTGTAATCTCATCATTATCTTCTCAACAAATGGCCCGATTTTAGGAAAGTCATCACTTCAGCGGGAACAGTCAAATGCTATCCAAGTCTGCACACTGAGTCTCCACTGGTCCACAGGGCCATGTGTGAGAAGGCTGCTGGCTTCTCCTGCTGTAGATCTGTTTACACCAAACCAACTTGATGTTTTTATCTGTTTACGAAGCGGTGCAAAGTGTTGACATAGCAGTGATCTGGTTCTTCGGGTCTTGGAGAACTGTTTGCACTAGAATGTTTTCTAATCTTCTGTGAAGCTCTGTCGTTTGCATTTAGTGAGGCCTCGGTTCCAGCTGATGGGAACTGTTTGGAGAATGGCTCCACTTCAATACCAATCTTGTTTTCTCTTGTCTTCGAGAGAGTGGTTTCGGAAGAGCTCCCCATGTACCAGACTGCTTGTCTTTTCTGTTAGATTTGATTTAAATGAAACACTTTGGATTTCTGAAAATGTGTATTTTGAGCCATTAAGAGTTTGGAATTTTGCCTGCACTGTGCAGCAGCAGAAAATAGATGAATAGAACCTCTGATCTGTCGTGATTTGCTCAGAACCACAGTTTCCACTGAAGTGTATGCACCTCCACTTTGGTTTGTGTAAATTATTCCTCGATATATCCCTGGAAAGCACAACCAAGTTTCATTGCATTTTAATGAGGCATCATCTCACAGGCTCAGGGAACTCTTCACTTCGGGCCTTCGTTGTGAATCTTGGTAAGAAAAAAGTGCAAATGGCCTGACTCACCTTGCTGGGCAGATATAATGCATAATGCCTGTGACAGTGTTTTATAAGCAACATGAGACTGAATATATATCAGGTTTATATCAACATAGGTTTTATTTTATTCCAACTCTGAACTCTACCACTTGACTTAAATTTATTATCAGGAAGCAGAATGTAGGAAAAACACTGAAATGGAAATCACAGGCTCCATGTTGTCAACTCATCTAAGTACCTGACTAATATTTGATAAGTGCCTTATCTTCTCTGGGCCTTGAAATCCTCACTAAAATGAAGTGGCTGAGTTCAATGATCCCTGAATTCCTTTCAGCTCTATACTCTTTGTAGCTACTGGCAGATTCCTGGTGAAATGGAAAAGCTTGAAGTCATACTATTATCTATTTATGAAATGGGGTCCTTCAGCTTTTTATTCATTTTATTGTCTTGATGATCTTTTATATGCCTTTAAAATGACTTTAAAGCATATCCCCTTCCAGCTGATTATTATAGCAAAATAATCATATGATATTGGTTCTATGATATATTATGAAAAATCAAACTCATTTAAAGTGCAGGACTGTTTCCACTTAGTTCAACAACTTTAGGTAAAGAGATTCTAGGAATGAGTATACATCTCTCCAGCCATTCTCCCAGGCCCATCCCCCACATGGGCCAGTGGAGCAAGGAGGATTGATGATGGGAAGGAGGTGAAGTATTGATGGTTTTCAAACCACCCTTCTGACCAATGTCCTGAAGCTTGTTTCACAGAACACTAGTTTTGTGAGATTTTACAGATTAGGCACAAAACAGGTTCCACGATTAAATGAGTTTGTGAAACATTACACTTAACAAATGTAAACAAGATTTCCTTACTATATAACTTTCTCAGAACTTTGAAGATGCTCATGGACATTCTGTGTATCCAGTGGAGATATAGGACATTTATGTTGCACAAGCGTGATTGACTGTGAGACACTTTTATTTGAGAAAGTCTCATAGAACTAGATTCCTTAGAATCTAGTTGAAGAAATTTGGTTCTTGTTTCTAAGGAACCCAAATTAACTGAGGCAAGTGAATATCCACTGAGACTCTAAAGAAAGGGATACTTTAGGGCTATGGTAATTCGCTAGTGTGTGTGACTGAGAGGATAGAATTGCATCCTTGATGAATACTGAGGATTACAGTTTTTTATTTACCTAAAACCCACTACACCAGTTAAATTAGTTTGCCTGGCATGGAGCTCAGTACACCACCAAGTGTGTGTAGACATTTCATAAGTGCTCTGGATGCCAAAGTTTAAAAACTGTTAGACTGTTTATTAGGTTAGTAGTAAAATTTTTATGGTTGCCTTATTTTTTACCTCTTTTCTTCCTTCAGAAACATTCATTGAGCACTTTGTCCTGAGTGTTTTTCTAAGCTCTCGCTCGTGCTATGTCATTGACTTCCCATGGCACGAATCTTTCCTCAACAAGTGATATTTTGTAGAAGAAGGAAGAGTACATTTTAAAATTGGGATTGAGGTGACAGATGTAACTTTTAAAGCAAGTCAAAAGCAGAAAGGCAATGAGGAGGAGAGAGAGCGATTAATTCTCAAAGCATGCAAAAGAATGTTTTCTAGAGAGACGCCTGCTTTAGTCTTGAAAGCAGAAGAGAAGTTTGCTCAATGGAACATACCAGTCAGTTCTAGTACCAAGACTTAAAATGTCAAAGGCGAGGAGATGGAAACAATTCGATGAGACTGGGAAAGTGTAAGGCAGTTGGTGTTATTGAAACATGGAGGAGAATAGCCAAGTAGAAGCTATTAAGCTTCAGAGCTTGGCAAAGATCTGAGTACAGAGATTTCTGTGCTTCAAAAATTTCTCAGAATCAGAATCACGAGAAGAGGGGCTTCTAGAGAGGGGAGATTATATGCAGCAAAGCTGACCTCTGAAGCAGTGTAGAGAGGCTTCTTGTTGTTCAGTTGCTCAGTTGTGTCAGATTCTTTGCAACCCCATGGAGTGCAGCATGCCAGGCTTCCCTACCCTTCACCATTGCTCAAACTCATGTCTATTGAGTCAGTGATGCTAGAGAGGCTAGAGGTGGGGAAATCAATTTGTAGGTGTTACAATTATCCATGAGAATTGACTCATTGGAAAAGACCCTGATGCTGGGGAAGATTGAAGGCAAGAGAAGAGGACGACAGAGGATGAGATGGTTGGATGGCTTTACCAACTCAACGGACATGAGTTTGAGCAAGCTCTGGGAGTTGATGATGGACAGGGAAGCCTGGCATGCAGCAGTCCATGGGGTCACAAAGAGGAGGACACGACTGAGCAACTGAACTGAACTGAACCGAACAGTTATCCAATTGAGAGGTGATGGATACATAAATCAAGGCACGAGCAGTGACCCGCTTGGATGGACATCTTTGAGGTATTAATGATGTAGATTTTATACTGGGGCTTCCCTCATAGCTCAGTTGGTAAAGAATCTGCCTGCAATGTGGGAGACCTGGATTCAATCCCTGGGTTGGAAAGATGCCCTGGAGAAGAGAAAGGCTACCCACTCCAGTATCCTGGCCTGGAGAATTCCATGGACTGAGTCATGGGGTCGCAAAGAGTCAGACACGACTGAGTGACTTTCATTTTCACTTTCAATGATTAGGGTGGACTTTCCTGGTAGCTCCGTGGTAAAGAATCCACCTGCAATGTAGGAGTTGTGAGTTCAATCCCTGGTTTGGGAAGGTCCTCTGGAGAAGGGAATGGCAACCTGCTCCAGTATTCTTGCCTGGAGAATTCCATGAACCAGAGGAGTCTGGTGGGCTATAGCCTATGGGGGTCACAAAGGTTGGACATGACTGAGCAAGTAAACAGCTAAACTGATTAGCTTGTGTGGGATGATAGGGAATGGAAGAGCTTCAAGTTGTATGGTTTCTTTCTTGGGAGATTGGTTAGATAATGATGTTTGTAATGAGATGGAAAATACAGAAGAGTGGACATAATTTTCAAGTGTAAAAATATAAGTTCATTTTTTCTTATATAAAATTTGAAGTGCTTTGAGGATATACAGGATGAGACCCTCAGAGATGATTGGGTATATTTGCCTTGACTCCCATAGAATTATTTTTTTAACAGTTATATATCTACATGCCATCAGCCTTTAGGTGGTGGATATAAAATGCTTAAAATTAAAAATACAATCTTAGAAGAGAAGACTAAAAGCTTTGAAGGAATAAAAAATACCATCGTGTGATATTTTGTGGGTTCAATCTATGAGTCAGGAAGATCCCTTAGAGAAGGAAATGACAAGCCACTCCAGTATTCTTACGTGGGAAATCCCATGGACAGAGGAGCCCAGCGGGATACAGTCCATGGGGTCACAAAGAGTCAGTCAGTACTGAGTGACTGAGCACAGCACACATAGAATCATGGAATGGCAAAGGGAAAGTCTTTATTCCAAGATCTGGGAATGGAAGGTGAGAAGATACACAGACTAAGAGAATTTTAAAGAAAGATCTGTCAAAAAAGAAAAAAAAAAAAACCTGACAAGACAAAATGCCTCAGAGAATTTTTCTGTGATAAGACAGACTTGTTTAGGATTTGGCAACATTGAGTCGTTAGTGACCTTTGCTGGAATGATATCAGTGAAGCCAGATTGCTTTAAGTGGTTAGATATGAGAACAATGGGTTTAGTCATTTTTATTTTTTACCCCCAAAAAAGCTTGGCTAAGAAAAAAGGAAGATAAAAAATAAGAATAGCTACAAAGAATTGAAGTGTCAAGGGAAAACTGTGTTTAAAATGTAATTTGTGTGTTTCTCTGTGTGTGTCAGAGAGAGTGACAGAGAGAAAGAGAAAGGAAGGGAGGAAGGAAGGAAGGATAGGCTGCAGGATCTGTAAGCCTGGGAACCTTGGGGTCCAGGTAGACGTGCAGGCGTGCTGGAGTGCTGGAGTGGGCTCTGTAGGGTGTTTAGCTGCATCCATGGCCCTGGTGTGCTGGTAGCCCCTAGCACCCCAGCTGGGTGCCAGTACAGTAGCTCCCCCCACCCCCCATTGTGACAATCAAAGATGTCTCCAGACACTGCCAAATACCCTGGGGAGAGAGGCAAGTTATTCCTGGAAGAGGACCACTGGCGTGGAAGAACAGGCAGTGGAAAAGACTACTCACATAAGAAAGAGAAGATAAAAGAGAACGCAGAATGGACTGAGGTAGAAGGAGGCTCTGGGACGCAGAACTTCAAAAAAGGTGCTTTGTACAGAAGAGATGTATTTTCCTCTGATACCAAAATGAGAGAGGAAAAGAGGATAGGGATGCTAGGAAATTTGCACTCAAGGATGGGACAATGGTCAGAAAAACAGAAAATCAAAATGACTTCTGTTCCCTCTGTGAGTTAAGGAAATGAGATCATCTGATAAAAATGAACAAGCAGCACAAGCTAAGTAGAAGGCCTGAGGAAGTGGAATCATCGGGATGATAAAGCCAAAGTGGATGTGAAAGGAAAGGGCCCCAAATTTTAGATATTTAGATAGGGAATGTAATTGATGCCACAGGCATGAATTTGAACAAGTTCCAGTTCAATAGAAGACTGATTTTCCCTTCAACACTAGTCCCTCCATTAAAGAAGTGAGGAGGGCAGCTTGCAGGATTGATACTGTATTGGATATTTATGGGTCAGGTAGGGAAGATGGGGAGAAGGAAATGGCAACCCACTTCAGTATTCTTGCCTGGAGAATCCTGTGGACAGAGGAGCCTGGAGAGTTGCCATCTATGGGGTCACACAGAGTCGGACACGACCGAAGTGACTTAGCAGCAGCAGGGGAGATGGGATAGGAAAATAGATTGGATCACAGACAGACAAAAACATAACTTCAGAGGTTAGTGTATCTTAAGCATAATCTAGTTCAGTGATTTCTACTCTAGAGTCAATCAATGAAAAAATTTTAAAAATTAAAAAAAAATCAAATGGCATTCCTTCAACTCTTAACTCTAAAAGAGATATTTGAATATTTGCATGAGATTGTGTATAGTTCATAGGTTAAAAGCCCTTTTAATATCCTTTTTTGTGTACCACATTTTCATATTTAACTACTTAGAAATAATATCCTTGCCTTTTGCTTATTGATTTGTCAGACATCTTTACATATTAAAGAAATCAACCCCATATGTTAAGTACTATAAATATTTATCAAGTTTTCTGTTTGTCTTCTGACTTTATCTTTAGTTTTATTCAGGCATTTTAAAATTAGAATGTATCAAATACATCAATATATCCTTCCATAGAAGTTTTGTGACATACTTAGAAAGGATTTCCCCATATAGACATTTTAAAACCATTCTCTATGCTTAAATTTTTGTGGTTTTGGCTTTTTTATATTTACATTTGTGGACCACTTACAATTTATTTTGGCTTAATAAGTAAGCTAGGGATGCAATTAAGTTATTTTTAAGATGGTGTCAATCACCTAAACACAATTTATTAAATGCAGTCTAATACTGTTATGTGGGGCCACTTTTTCCATAAAAATAAACGCATTCAGTTATTTGGGTATGTTCATGTTTCTCTATTTATTCCATTGATGTGTTTGTTTATTTTTGGATATGGATATATTTAAGATATCCATGAGTAATACACATGATCATAGAATTACTTATTAGGCTTAACTCCTCATTTTATGATGAGACCTAGAGAATTTAAATGGTTTATCAGAAGTCATTCAGGTAGTTAGTGAGAAATCCACTGGAACCCGAGTCTTGTTTTTCTGTTGAATTTGGGTTACTCTAACACCCTTCTAACTTGTTATGAACCAATTCTATTATTAGCTATTGACTAGGTCTGTGATGAATCAGTCATCATGAGTGGTTAGTCATTGGTTATTCAGGTGATCAGATGAAGTAGTTTAACAGATAGCTGATGGAAAAAGAAAATATTTGGAGAAAATGACTACTCAGTAATCACGAAAGTGTCTTATTCTTTATATTATGTTACAACAGACAGCAAAGGATTGTGAATCCTTTGGGTTATGGTAGAAATACCAGGCTGAGAGTGTGTGGCCCTGGAACTGGAATTTGGAGAGATGCTCAAAAAAGGATAGACAGATATTCAGCATTAAAGTTATGACCAACCTAGACAGCATATTAAAAAGCAGAGACATTACTTTGCCAACAAAGGTCCATCTAGTCAAAGTTATGGTTTTCCCAGTAGTCATGTATGGATGTGAGAGTTGGACTATAAAGAAAGCTAAGCACAGAAGGATTGATGCATTTGAACTGTGGTGCTGGAGAAGACTCTTGAGAGTCCCTTGGACTGCAAGGAGATCCAACCAGTCCATCCTAAAGGAAATCAGTCCTAAATGTTCATTGGAAGGACTGATGTTTAAGCTGAAACTCCAATACTTTGGCCACCTGATGTGAAGGGATGACTCATTTGAAAAGATCCTGACGCTGGAAATGACTGAGGGCAGGAGGAGAAGGGGATAACAGAGGATGAGATGGTTGGATGGCATCGCCGACCAATGGACATGAGTCTGAGTAAACTCTGGGAGTTGGATATGGACAGGGAGGTCTGGCATGCTGTAGTCCATGGGGTTGCAAAGAGTAGGACATGACTGAGTGACTGAACTGAACTGAATTGAACTGATGAACCCGTGAAATTATAATTTTCAGTGATTTGTGTAAAAGTGTTTCTCTACAGAAATTATGCATTGGTTTCAGTTTTTGGAAAACTTTCTCCTTTGCCCATTTGCTTGTATAAAAAAGGAAAAAAGAACATTCTGTTGATTCATTCTGCATTTATAGTTCTTACTTCAAAGTTATAGCATCACTTTGAATTTCTTATTTGAGAATATATTAATATTATTAAGTGGAAAGATATTGGATGACAGTTCTTTGGAATATTTAGGGTGTTTAGGAAAATAAATAAGCCACACAATTTTTAGGACTATCCCCCAAAAATGGAAAAGTTACTTGATCATTCAAATGTTTGCATATGATTAACAAAGTCTCATTGAATATATGAAATATATGACTATATATTTGAGTATGTGAAATGCCAGTTACAAGTCAACTGTGTTGATGAAGTGGGAGATGAAGGAGTGGATTAATCTCAGTTATACCCTAAACAAAGATATTGTTTAGGTTTCTTCCCAGCCAATATGTACAGATACACCTGCATAGACTTTACCCTTATAGGATAGGAACTGTTACTATTAATATTTAAGTGTGTTTCAATCATTCAGGAAACATTTTTTATCAAATTCAAGTCTTCTTTGCTTTCCTTATTTAACATAAGGTAATGAGGGTAAATAAGTACAATGCAGAGACAAAAAACAAGATTTTTGAACACTGATTCCATCAAAAGGTCCATGTTGAACATTGTGAAGATTGCCTGGTTTGAAATTTTATCCAACTTAATTTGATGCCCTCTGATTTGCAAATTGCCTTAGTGCTTCCAAAATAACTGTGGATCAATAAACGGCAGGAGAGGAGTGACTGATAATCGAACACGAATCCCTTGTTGTAGGTCTCTGCAGGAGCTTTGGACTGCAAGGAGAGCCAACCAATCCATTCTGAAGGAGATCAGCCCTGGGATTTCTTTGGAATGAATGATGCTAAAGCTGAAACTCCAGTACTTTGGACACCTCATCCGAAGAGTTGACTCATTGGAAAAGACTCTGATGCTGGGAGGGATTGGGGGCAGGAGGAGAAGGGGACGACAGAGGATGAGATGGCTGGATGGCATCACTGACTCGATGGACGAGAGTCTGAGTGAACTCCGGGAGCTGGTGATGGACAGGGAGGCCTGGAGTGCTGTGATTCATGGGGTCGCAAAGAGTCGGACATGACTGAGTGACTGAACTGACTGAGGAGCCTTTAGTGACATGAAAATCATTCAGTCATGTCCAACTCTTTGTGACCCCATGGACTATACAGTCCATGGAATTCTCCAGGCCGGAATACTGGAGTGAGTAGACTTTAGGGTTTCAATTAAATCCTGAGGCAACAAAAATTAGTTTTCTCATGGACTATGAGTTACCGTATAAGCACTACATTTTAACATTAGATGCACCCCTTTAGGGCCAAAGAAGACACTTTGGGAAACCTATTGGTTTAGAGTTCCAAAACTGGAAATTTGAACAACAACAACAAAAAATTGTTCAAGCTGATAGTAACTGAGTCATAAGTGAATCAGGATGTAATTTTTGGTTAAAATGATATAATATGATGAAATACTTAAAAGATTGGCCTATCTTCCTTTCTTGGAGGTTACTTGTTTAAATTAGCTCTAACCACTTGGAATTCATTTAGTGATCCTGGTACTGTGTGGATGCTGGCAGCTATGGAGTTCCAGATGATGTTAGACATGTATGAAAAGTTATGAACACAATTGTCTCTGAATGAGGAAGCACTACTTATGGACAAGGTCTCAGCATATCATATAGAAGTGATGCGATCAAAGTCTGGGACCCACCAGAATCTTTTCTTTCCTACAGCTAGAGTTTATGCTACTGTGGGTAAAACCACTGGCTAGGTCTTTGGATAAAAGTATAGTTTCCTACTTCCCTTCCACGTGATATCCTCTACCCAGATCAAAGAGCCAGACCTCTCCTACCTTTGTCTTTCTGTTTATGTCCTCTGAGAGAAACCAAGACCCACCATGTAAGTTAGCATGAAGTTAATAAACTATTGTTTCCAGGTTAGTTGCATTTAAACTTCTTTTGAAATTACTGAGTGAAAGCATATGTTACCTCTGAAAAGTCTTCAGTACTCATATGACACATGTATCTTTATGGATTAATTTTAAGATCAATGATTGGCCTAAGGATTTATGATTGATTAGGGAAGTTTTGCATAATTTCTTGAAGATTTATGAGTGTGTGACTGATTTTGGTATGTCAGACATAGACATTAAATATAATTCCTCTTATATTTGAATCAGTGCATTATAGTACTCATATACACATTAAAAAGCCTTTCATATATAAGGTAAATATTTCCTCAAAGGAATTACATATGGAAGCAAGCAGAGAATATTATTAACATCCTTTCTTTAGTTGAAAACCTTGAATCCCACATCAAGACAAATCTAGGCCTAGATCCCAATGTTCTTAGTGGAGTTTATTCCTCAATTTGCATAGGGTTATTAGACTAAAAATTCTAAGGAAGGAACTGTGTGTGATCCCATTAAAAAGGGCTTTCTTCTCAGGATGAGGTTTGGGCCAGGAAATGGTTTTATCCTTTTGATCTGTGGTTTGTGGCTTGTGTTGGACCAGAGATGTCTCTGACACCCTGTGAAAATGTATGACCCCTGCTCAGAAGATGCTCTAAAATCAGTGGGGGTTTTATTCCCTAATCTTTTGCTGAAAGGATGTCAAGTCAGCACATTAAGATGTGGAGCTATGGCAAATATGGTTAGAAAAATGCAGCTGTGTTGAAATCTTGAGAGTGCTTCCTTCACAGAATTTCAGGGAAAGACACACGATGACACATGTTGTAAAGCTGTGCTGGAAATTCAGACGCATGCTGAAATCTTAAAAAAGATAGTGAGATGTGGTGAATCATGAATTATGAGGGCAGTCCGGGCCATAGCGCAATTTCAAATTGGGTATTCCAGTGAATAGAGAGGAGAGAAGAGAAAGGACAGGGCATTTTAGGTGGAGAAAACAGGATTATCCAATCCCCAGGGATGTGGAGACCACCAGATGATTCCAGAAGAGTGAGACTGTAAACCAACAGGGTGGAAGGAGCTGGTTGGTTGCAAAGATATACTGCTAGGTACTATAAGAGCTCAAAATGTCAGCTAGAAATTTGGACTGATTGCTATAGGAAAGTGTACTCTGTGATCAGAATAATGGTTTGGATGGCATAGAAAGTGGAAGCAGGATCCATCAACATTCAACAGAAACTGAGAAGAGAGAGCAACTATCTCCTTCTTTTTGGTTACCAAAACAACAGGATAATACCAGGAAGTAAATAATAAGAGCAAAATTGGAGATATTCAATCTAGCTTCCAGGATTACCTTTCTAATCAAACTATTCATGTAGTGTGATCTTGGCTTTGAGTCATTCCACCAGTTCAGTTCAGTCGCTCAGTTGTGTCCGACTCTTTGCAAGCTTGCCAGGCCTCCTTGTCCATCACCAACTCCCAGAGCCTACCCAAATTCATGTCCATCGAGTCAGTGATGCCATCCAACTATCTCATCCTCTGTCGTCCCCTTCTCCTGCCCTCAATCTTGCCCAGCATCAGGGTCTTTTCCAATGAGTCCACTCTTCGCATCAGGTGGCCAAAGTATTGAAGTTTCAGCTTCAACATCAGTCCTTCCAATGAATATTCAGGACTGATTTCCTTTAGGATTGACAGGTTGGATCTCCTTGCAGTCCAAGGGGCTCTCAAGAGTCTTCTCCAACACCACAGTTCAAAAGCATCAGTTCTTTGTTGCTCAGTTTTCTTTATAGTCCAACTCTCACATCCATACATGACTATTGGAAAAACCGTAGCTTTGACTAGATGGACCTTCATCGGCAAAATAATGTCTCTGCTTTCAAGTGTCTTTTAATTTCATGGCTGCAGTCATCATCTGCAGTGATTTTGGAGCCCAAGAAATAAAGTCTGTCACTGTTTCCATTGTTTCCCAATCTATTTGCCATGGAGTGATGGAACTGGATGCCATGATCTTAGTTTTCTGAATGTTGAGCTTTAAGCCAACTTGTTCACTCTTCTCTTTCATTTTCATCAGGAGGCTCCTTAGTTCCTCTTGGCTTTCTGACATAAGGGTGGTGTCATCTGCATATCTGAGGTTATTGATATTTGTCCCAGCAATCTTGATTCTAGCTTGTGCTTCATCCACCCTGGCATTTCACATGATGTACTCTGCATAGAAGTTGAATAAGCAGGTTGACAATATATAGCCTTGATGTACTCCTTTCCCAATTTGGAACCAGTCCATTGTTTCATGTCCAATTCTAACTTGCTTCCTGACTGGTGTACAGATTTCTCAGGAAGCAGGTAAGGTCTGTTATTTCCATCTCTTGAAGAATTTTCCACAGTTTGTTGTGATCCACAGAGTAAAAGTATTCAATAAAGAAGAAGTAGATGTTTTTCTGGAACTCTCTTGATTTTTATATGATCCAATACATGGTGGCAATTAGATCTCTGGTTCCTCTGCCTTTTCCAAATCCAGCTTGAACATCTGGAAGTTCTCGGTTGATGTACTGTTGAAACCTGGCTTGGAGAATTTTGAGCATTACTTTGCTACTGTGTGAGATGAGTGCAATCGTATGGTAGTTGTAACATTCTTTGGCATTGCCCTTCTTTGGACTTGGAATGAAAACTGACCTTTTCCAGTTTTGTGGCCACTGCTGAGTTTTCCAAATTTGCTGGCATATTGAGTGCGGCATTTTCATAGCATCATCTTTAGGATTTGATATAGCTTAACTGGAATTCTATCACCTCCACTAGCTTTGTTTGTAGTGATGCTTCCTAAGGCCCACTTGAATTCTCATCCAGGATGTCTGGCTCTATGAGTGATCACACCATCATGGTTATCTGAGTTATTAACATCTTTTTTTTGGTATAGTTCTGTGTATTCTTGCCACCTCTTCTTTATATTTTCTCCTTCTGTCAGTCCATACCATTTCTTTCTTTTATCAAGCCCATCTTTGCATGAAATAGTCCCTTGGTATCTCTAATTTTCTTGAAAAGACCTCTAGTCTTTCCCATTCTATTGTTTTCCTCTATTTCTTTGCATTGATCACTGAGGAAGGCTTTCTTATCTCTCCTTGCTATTCATTGGAACTCTGAATTCAGATGGGTGTATCTTTTCTTTTCTCCTTTGTCTTCAGCTTCTCTTCTTTTCTCAGCTATTGTAAGACCTCCTCAGTCAAACCATTTTGCCTTTTTACATTTCTTTTTCTTGGAGATGATCTTGATCACTCTGTTTATCAAATCTAATCCTTTGAATCTGTTTTGTTGGCAGCAGACAAAACATGGTCCACTGGAAGTGGGAATGGCAAACCACTTCAGTATTCTTGCCTTGAAAACCCCATGAACAGTATGAAAAGCAAAAAGATATGACACTGAAAGATAAACTCCCATGGTCAGTAGGTGCCCATATGCTACTGGAGATCAGTGGAGAAATAACTGCAGAAAAAATGAACAGACAGAGCCAAAGTAAAAGCAACATTGAGTTGTGGATGTGACTGGTGATGCAAGTGAAGTCTGACATGTAAAGAACAATATTGCATAGAAACCTGGAATGTTAGGTCCATGAATCAAGGTAAATTGGAAGTGGTCAAACAGGAGATGGTAAGAGTGAACACTGACATTTTAGGAATCAGTGAAATGAAATGGACTGGAATCAGTGAATTTAATTCAGATGACCATTATATCTACTAATGTGGGCAAAACTCCTTAGAAGAAATGAAGTAGCCCTCATAGTCAACAAAAGAGTCTAGAATGCAGTACTTGGGTGCAACCTCAAAAATGACAGAATGATCTCTGTTCATTTCCAAGGCAAACCATTCAATGTCACATTAATCCAAGTCTATGCCCTAACTACTAATGCTGAAGAAGCTGAAGTTAAACAGTTCTATGATACCTACAAGACCTTCTAGAACTAACACCAAAGAAAGATGTTCTTTTCATCAAGGGGACTGGAATCAAAAGTAGGAAGTCAAGAGATACCTACAGGCAAGTTTGGCCTTGGAGTACAAAATGAAGCAGGGCAATGGCTAACAGAGTTTTGCCAAGAGAACACACTGGTCATAGGAAACACCCTCTTCCAACAACACAAGAGACAACTCTACACATGGACATCATCAGATGGTCAATACCAAAATCAGATTGGTTATATTCTTTGCAGCCAAAGATGGAGAAACTCTATAAGTGAAGTCGCTCAGTCGTGTCCGACTCTTTGAGACCCCATGGACTGTAGCCTACTACACTCCTCCGTCCGTGGGATTTTCCAGGCAAGAATACCGGAGTGGGTTGCCATTTCCTTCTCCAGGAGATCTTCCCAGCCCAGGGATTGAACCTGGGTCTCCCACACTGCAGGCAGACACTTTACCATCTGAGCCACCAGGGAAGCTCTATACACTCAGCAAAAACAAGACTGGGAGCTGACTATGGCTCAGATCATGAGCTTCTTATTGCAAAATTCAGCATTAAATTTAAGAAAGTAGGAAATCCATTGGACCATTCAGTTCAGTTCAGTTCAGTCACTCAGTTGTTTCCAACTTTTTGTGACCCCATGAATTGCAGCATGCCAGGCCTCCCTGTCCATCACCATCTCCTGGAGTTCACTCAAACTGACGTCCATCGAGTTGGTGATGCCATCCAGCCATTTCATCCTCGGTCGTCCCCTTCTCCTCCTGCCCCCTATCCTTCCCAGCATCAGAGTCTTTTCCAATGAATCAACTCTTCACATGAGGTGGCCAAAGTACTGGAGTTTCAGCTTTAGCATCATTCCTTCCAAAGAAATCCCAGGGCTGATCTCCTTTAGAATGGACTGGTTGGATCTCCTTGCAGTCCAAGGGACTCTCAAGAGTCTTCTCCAACACCACAGTTCAAAAGCTTCAATTCTTCGGCGCTCAGCCTTCTTCACAGTCCAACTCTCACATCCATACATGACCACAGGAAAAACCATAGCCTTGACTAGACGGACCTTTGCGGCAAAGTAATGTCTCTGCTTTTGAATATGCTATCTAGGTTGGTTATAACTTTTCTTCCAAGGAGTAAGCGTCTTTTAATTTCATGGCTGCAATCACCATCTGCAGTGATTTTGGAGCCCCAAAAAATAAAGTCTGACACTGTTTTCACTGTTTCCCCATCTATTTCCCATGAAGTGATGGGACCAGATGCCATGATCTTCGTTTTCTGAATGTTGAGCTTTAAGCCGACGTTTTCACTCTTCTCTTTCACTTTCAACAAGAGGCTTTTTAGCTCCTCCTCACTTTCTGCCATAAGGGTGGTGTCATCTGCACATCTGAGGTTATTGATATTTCTCCTGGCAATCTTGATTCCAGCTTGTGCTTCTTCCAGTCCAGCATTTCTCTTGATGTACTCTGCATATAAGTTAAATAAGCAGGGTGACAATATACAGCCTTGACGTACTCCTTTTCCTATTTGGAACCAGTCTGTTCCATGTCCAGTTCTAACTGTTGCTTCCTGATCTGCATATAGGTTTCTCAAGAGGCAGGTCAGGTGGTCTGGTATTCCCACCTCTTTCAGAATTTTCCACAGTTTGTTGTTCAGGTATGATCTAAATCAAATCCCTTACAATCATACATGTATCTTCTAGGATGCCAGTAATTAACATTTTGCTTAAATGGGCCAGAGTCATTTTCTTTTGCTCATGATGAGAACTCTGCCTAATATAAAAACAAGTACCCAAATTGGGTCTAAAGACAACCTCCCAGAGTAGGAGGAGGAGCTGGATTCTGTGTGCTGGAGGTGGATCTCTTTCCAACTGTTTATTCAGCTGGCTGACAGAAGTGTCTACTCAGTGTTGGTCCATTGTAAATAAAGTGGAGATACCAGAGTTACCTAGGCAGTGTCAAGAAAACATCCTAATACTCTGGGGTACGAGTACGAAGATCATGGCATCTGGCCCCATCACTTCATGGGAAATAGATGGGGAAACCGTGGAAGCAGTGTCAGACTTTATTTTTTGGGGCTCCAAAATCACTGCAGTGGTGACTGCAGCCATGAAATTAAAAGGCGCTTACTCCTTGGAAGAAAAGTTATGACCAACCTAGATAGCATATTCAAAAGCAGAGACATTACTTTGCCGACTAAGGTCCGTCTAGTCAAGGCTATGGTTTTTCCTGTGGTCATGTATGGATGTGAGAGTTGGACTGTGAAGAAGGCTGAGCACCAAAGAATTGAAGCTTTTGAACTGTGGTGTTGGAGAAGACTCTTGAGAGTCGCTTGGACTGCAAGGAGATCCAACCAGTCCATTCTCAAGGAGATCAACCCTGGGATTTCTTTGGAAGGAATGATACTAAAACTGAAGCTCCAGTACTTTGGCCACCTTATGCAAAGAGTTGACTCATTGGAAAAGACCCTGATGATGGGAGGGATTGGGGGCAGGAGGAGAAAGGGACGACCGAGGATGAGATGGCTGGATGGCATCATGGACTCAATGGACGTGAGTCTGAGTGAACTCCGGGAGTTGGTGATGGACAGGGAGGCCTGGCGTGCTGCGATTCACGGGGTCGCAAAGAGTCGGACACGACTGCGTGACTGAACTGAACTGAACTCTGGGGTACATGAATGTTAAAGTGAATTTACTACATATGAACAACCTACCTGATCTTCAAATCCAGATCGTTAAGAGAGAACAGAAGATTTTCCCTTCATCGAGGCCTAGGGAAACATGCTGGTAAGGGGAGAGTTAGTTTATGAGGATAAATGGTCCCTGCTGCAGTGATGAGAAGAGACTATGAAGGGGTAAGAGGCCAACCTATTTGGAAGCCATTTCATTCATTCTAGGGATGTGTAGTATTACCTGGACAAGAGTGGTGGAGGTGGCTCAAAGTGATCAGATTCTGAATGCATTGTAAAGATATATTTAGAGACAATAGGTTATATGGATGGATCAAATATAGGGTGTGAGGGGAAAAGGAGAAAATGAAGGTTCCAAACATTTTTTTTGCTTGAGCAACTTTGAAGATGCAATTGCACTTAACCAAGATGGGAAAAGTTGCTGGCACGCAAGTTTAGGGCAGGAATCTTGGAGTTGAGTTTTGAACATCCTGAGTTTGGGATAACTCATAAACTTCAAGTGGTAATGTGGAGTTAGGAGCTGGAAATACTAATTGTAGGTCTTTAGGAGGTGATAGGATGGAAATTCAATTTGGAAACCATCAACACAAAGATACTATCTTCAACCAAAAGACTGTGTGTGATTTACAGTGTGTTTAAAGAAGTAAAAGACAATAATTAATTCTTGATATGTGTCACCATTATGAAATCTGGGAGGAAAGGAGGAATAATCAAGAGACTCAGAAAAAGGGACTTCCATTTTGATCACATGTTTTGCAAATTTCTAAATGCTCATCAATTCTATAGTTTCTTTGCTAATTCTCACAGAATCATTACTTAACAAAAAATGACTTTTTTCTTTTTATTAATGCATGTGCTTCTTTCTCCTTTCTCTTGTCTTATTACATTAGACAGAATTTCCTGTTCTCTGTTGGTAATAAATGTGCTCCCTAGACATATTTTATATACTCGCCATTGGGCATATTTCTCTTGAGATGACAGTGGTGCAATGAATAATGAATCCGACTATGGATCAAATACTCTGGCCCAGAACTAAAAAGGAATATATCTAACATTTGTCACTGAGTGTAATGGTGGTGAATGTTTTATTACATGGTCTATGTAAAGACATGCTTGTTTTTTCTAGATTTACAAAAATGACTTCAAAGTCATTTTCTGCATCTACTGAAATGATCAATGATTTTTCTTTAAGACCTATGATGATTTATTTTCTTATGCTGAATCATTTACAATTCTAAAATAAATCCAATTTGATCATGATGGATTATATTTCTAATACATAGTTGAATTAAATTGAATTAAATTAGCTAATGTTTGAATTAAGAGATTCATATAATGTTAAATAGTATATAATTTTTAATCATATAAAATACTATTTTAATTTGGAGGCATATCACTTCTTATTTTGTACTAGTCTTAGCAGATATTGAACTAATAGATAAGTACTTTCCAGGTTTTCTATCTTTAATTATTTTCTTCTGGAGAAAAACTTGTTTAAGGATTGTATTTTATTTGAAGTTTTTTAGAAGTCATATTTTAAGTCATCTGCCTTTGTGGTTATTTTAGGGGAAATATTAATTACCATGTATTTTTTATTAGCTAGTTTTGCCAATTAATTTTGTAAATTGTACTAAAAATTTATCTTATATCTTATTTGTTGGAATATAATTGTGCATAGTATTACTTTAACATTTATTTTATCTCTAGTTATATCCTTGTTTTCATCCCATATCTTTTTAAAGTTTGCAATTATTTCTTAATCTGTTTTATTTGGATTTAGTCTATTAATGCTCTTTTCAGAAAATCAAGATTCAGTTTTATAATTTTTCTTACTTAATTTCATTGCTTTCTGGCTTTCTTTTTATTGTTTCCTTTTTCCTTTTTGTATATTCTGTGCTTATAGTTTAACTTTTTGAATTGAACCTTAGTTTATTATTTTTATTATATTTTTCCTTCTGATATTTGAATACATATGCAGAAACACACACATACTCAAAACTCTATTTGTGCACATAATAAATATTATTATCCCAGTATACACTGAGTAAGAAAGAAAAGCCGTGAAATGTCTTCAGTTATCATTTGGGTGAAAGACCTGTTACATTCCGGGGATTGCTGTATGTGCCAGGAACCACACAGATCTTGTGCGTAGGTGAACATGCCGTGCTCTAGCGCATCTGTAAGGACTTTTCAGGCTTTTCTTCAAACTAGGAAAGAAAGAAGAGAGGAGATATTAATGTGCTTTCTTCTCTTGGATTTGAACATAACTGGTAAACCCACTTAGAGATTTGCTAATACACTAGAACAGCAGTCCCTAATCTTCTTGGCACCAGGGACTGGTTTTGTGGAAGACAGTTTTTCCATGGACAGGGGACTGGCTTCATTTAATCATTTGAAATTATTCATTTTGAATAATTGAGTGGGTTTTTCTGTAGTTACCAACTTGGTGGTCACCAATCTGCTTTGCTATTACATGAAATCTGCTCAAGCAAAACATGAGAAAAATTTTAAAAAATGTTTTAAAATGAAAGTGACTACTTGTAAAGATCAAGAGAAATCAACTCATGGATAAGAGTCATGGATTTCCTAAATTTTGAAAATATCTTTTCACCTTAAAGATATCTATGTGGATCATATGTCTAAATTTTTATTTTGTTGCAATTGATATTTTAGAATGCTACTATAATTCAAGATTTCTATGAATTCATTTAAAATATTATATTTGAACCTTTAAGACATAAGACATAATCTGCAAAGAAGACAAAAATTATAGCATTACTAACATTTAAAAAATATATCTTATTTACTTATTCATTGATTAATGGATTCAACCCTTCATTCATTCATTTCATTCCATGAAATCTTTTCTTGTGAACAAGAACTGGCTGGTGGGATCACTGACATTAAGAAAAACAAACATAAATAAACAAGACAAATTCTTCCCAGTGGATTCAGCTCAGAATTTTGTGGGTTGCTCTGTTCTCGATTTATACTCTTTTGCTGTTGTTTAACCTCAAGAGGAGTAAAATTTGCGCACGATCTCGGAAGATTCTTTCCATGATGACTCTATTAAGGACCAGCAGTAATCCAAGACATGGAATTAGAATTAAAGATGACATTTTTCCTACCTTTATTTTAAACGACTCCCTATTTCTTGGCTGAGGAAGAAAAATAGGCAAAGAAACATGGATGGTGATGAAAGCAAAATGAGGCCACATCAGATTCCTTGGGGATGTTTTTCGAGAACATTTTATCCTTTAAAAAATGTTGCTCTTGTTTCATTGCCAAGGTCAGTGAGAACTTGGATAATCCCCCAGGTATGAACTAACTGTTTAAATGTGACCTGGCAAGTAACATATTCATTCCATCCTCTTTAACTTAAAAGTATTTGCAATATTTCTCACTCATGATAAGTTGAAATACACTGTATTACATTCACTCATTTTTTTTTTTTCCTATGGTTTTTTGTTTTAGAAAAAGACAGATACATCTTCCCTCAGAACTCAAATAGCACACGTGTACTTGGTACATGGCTCTGAGGAGGAAAATTCCACATAAATGGTCCCAGACAGAGAGAGGAGAGGTGGATTTGAAATGATTCTCCAGTAAGGAAAAAGCAACAGCATTTTCTAAATAAAAAAAGAGAATCATATGCAAGTTTAGAAGAACTACAGAAGGAACAAACGATGTTTAAAAGAACTACAGAAAGAGCCATATATGGATGCAAATGACCGGTGTGGACCCTAAAAGAAAGCTGTCACGTGTCTCGCATAGTGACTGGCCCAAGTAGTGAAGGATTTTTATATCAGCTTCAGAAAGTCTCTGAAACCAGTTTCCTACATCCTCTTTAATGGAGCAGATTTATTGAGTGTAATATTCCTTCCATCCCACCCGCCATCTGCTATGCCTCAGTGGAGAGAGGAATGGACACAAATAGCTGGGTAATAATTCTTAATGTTGCAGTGTGTACCAGGGCAGTTACATGACTCAAACTATACATCCCTAAAGCAAACATCCTCACTGTGAGGATTCAGTGCCATAACGTCACCCGTGAAAGGAGCATCGGTGAAAGCATTTCCCTTTGAACCTCTTTGATTTTTGCTTGGCTTTGAAGGGAAGATTCTCCCCACCTGTTTGAGCATCATGGCTACCTCCCTCACAAGGGGGCATGTGTAGGCTTACCTGTTATGCCTTGTTATGCGTAGACAGCCCTGTTGCTCCTGAGCCTTTGAGCAGCTTCTGGCCGTGCAATCCCAGAAGAAACACCAGATGATGTAGGGCTGGATAGCGTGGGGCAGGGTAAGGAGTGTGGAGGGGAGAGTGTGCACTTGGGAATGGCCAGGGCTATGCACGGTGGGTCCCATCTGTTTGTGACCTCTCACGATTAGAGCCGCCATCCTCTGCAGGTTTCTCTCTCCTGTTTTCCTTGCAGGTGGTTGTCTTCTGCAGAAACCTTTCCCTCTCAAGTTGCTAGAGGATGGCAGTGCTCTCTTGTTTGCCCTGGTGCCCTCGCTGACTGTACATCCTTGTCTGGTTGCAGCTGGGCATGAGCCAGTTCTACAAGCAAACCAAAGAGAGACTCCTTGGCGTTCACATAATTCAAAGAACAGAAGCCAGAACCCATGTGGTTCAACCTGAGTCTGCCCTGTGACTGGTTGGAAGTTGTTACAGGTTGCATTGTGTTTCCTCAAAAGATGCTGAAATCCTAGCCCAGGTGCTGCAGAATGTGAATTTATTTAAGAACGAGTCTTTGCAGATGTAATTAGTTCAGTTAGAATGAGGAGAGACTGAAGTATGTAGGTCCTTGATCCCATACAGCTTCCCTGGTGGCTCAGATGGTAAAGAATCTGCCTGCAATGTGGGAGACCTGGGTGCAATCCCTAGGTAGATCCTATGTGACCCTCCTTTAGAAGCATTGGAAAAAGCATGGCCAGTGGCCTTGATTTTGGACTTTGAGTCTCCAGAACTGTGGGAAAATAATTTTCTTTGTTTAAGCCATCCAGTTTGTGGTCCTATGTTACAGTAGTCAGAGAAAATGCATTCAAGGGTATTTTAGATGAATTTAAGTAAAAACAAAACAAAACAGATACTACTGACCTTTTCCAAACCTCCATTATTCAAGGACTCTAGAAATCCGAGTTTGGCTCAGATTTTTACATTGTTCCAGGTACATATTCCTTTTAAAAAAGACAACAGAGCTGGTAAAATGACTCTATCTCCTTGCCAGTTGCTTTCTACACTGGCAGCCTTGGAAGCAGATAGCTCTTGAGGATGCTTCCAGCAAGGAGTTCTCCTTTCCTAAAGTTACATGAGTATTCAAACCTTATTCCCACATATACCCTGAAGGATAAATCTCCTTTCTACAAATGGTGAGGGATTTCCCTGTCTGTTAAAGGAAAAGGGAGTCAAACATTTCGTATACTTAACAATATCTGTGTTGCTACACATTGTTCTTGTTCAATTGTTAAGTCATGTCTGACTCTGCGACCTCATGGACTCTAGCCTGCCAGGCTCCTCTGTCCTCCACTGTCTCCCAGATTTGCTCAAATGCATGTCCATTGAGTTTGTGATGCTAACCATCTCTTCCTCTACCACCTTCTCCTTTTGCAAATCATTCTAGACATTAATTACATAGAATCTAAGGTAAACTCATAATATTTGCTGTGAAGCATTAATTACTCAAGCATGGTGGCCATCTATGATTCAAGATGAACTAAACCTCATGTGATACATTTAGTGCATTCAATTGCATAATAAATCACCATTAAGACAGAAAAAAGAAATTCACATTAAAGAGATCAGATACACAAGTCTCTTAAAATAATTTACATTGCAAAAGGAAAGACTCACCAGTAAGCTAACATTTCTGAAGCGGATGATAACAATTACAAGGTCTCAAGAGACATGTGTTTTCTTGCCCTAAGTGGTGCTGTAGTTTCTTCTCAAGACACAGAGTCACTGGACAAACCTGGTCACATAAAGCAGATACCATTTGCAGCTCTGTTTAGGGAATTCTCTTTTCTATAGAGATCTAAGCTATGCTTGGGGTAAAGCTACTTCTTAGAGAACTTTGCCTTTTAAATGATGTCCTTCATAGCAAAGACCTTCCACTAAATAACAGAAGACTAAAATTTTCTGAGGTTGTATAACAAGTATGCTTTCCTTAATCCCTGCAAATGTGCATATTTGAGGTCCGAAGATTGTATTTTTGGTTTCAATCACAAGGGAACACCTTATAAATATTTATCCAAGGAGTAAATTACTATCACTGTTGGGACCATTATGTGATGACTTCTTTCGGAATATTTCTTTACTCATTCTCGACTCTGCCTGTAACATATTTTGCTTACTATGTGCCATGCCCTTGGCCAAGAATTATAACGTAAATAGCCTGGACCAAGGGTCCATTCCTCCATCAAGGAGTTACAGGCTATTCAAGAGGATAAAAGGAAACATAAATACCTAAGCAGCACGCTTAACTGATATCTGGGCTCCAGGCTCCCTGATGATTCAGATGCAGCAGGCTTGTTCAGAGAGCCAGTGAGGAAGACGATCTGAGTTGTAATCTGAGGCTGAGAGTGACTTCTGGGGATTCAACTTTCTGGCAATTTGAGAACAAGAGTCCCTCTATCTGTAGAATCACTCTGCTTTATGACTTGGTGACCCCGTCTTGCACATTAATGAAAAACTGGAATTATTTCAGGCAACCACAGTAGTTTTCGGAATGAAGTGGAATTAAGCCTGTAATTTTTAGATACAATTACAGCTAAAGTTGCACCATCAAGAGATGTGACAGAAAGGCCAGGTGGCCATTCCTAATTTCACAAGGTGAGGAAGTGAATCCTCTCATGGGCTGGAGCAGGGTGGAGCCAGGTACTGGTGACCTGCAGAGATGCCCATTGCTCATAGTGAGCACAGTTAGTTTATAATCTGGGTCTAGTTGTCCTAACAGGTTGAGTTTCTGTTCTGGTATTTTGAGAGCATGGTATCATGGGGATTTGTTTACCTATATACCAGGGTATTTTTTGATGGTGTGATGGTGGTTGTTGAAAAATTCTTTCTCAGAAGTTTTGAGAACTGACACCACTGTATCACACCCCAGAGAAAATTTTCATTCACTTCTGCCAAGCACCTCTGGCCACTACGTGTCTGGTGGTAATAGAGCTTAACGCTTTGGAAGATACCAACTTGGACTGCAAGTCTTCACAGAGGCTAATTTCTAGTTCAGAGCAACCATGGGTGTGCATAGTGCTTGGCTCTCAGATTCAATTGGAAAAAGATGCAAACTGACTCTCCAGGGTGAGTGGTCCCTGGGATTTGATCTCTTCTTCCTGAAAAGTCACCCAAACCAGACTTTGGCTTGGTAACTGCTCCTTCCAATGAGTAAATGCTCTCAGAGCAAAACCAGTTTTGCGCCCTAGGATTACCTTTCAGGAATATGGCATTTCTTTTCAGATTTTGGTCCCATACTTCTTCACTTTCTCTTTGAGGTTTTTTAAAATATTAACTTACATTTTATTGATTCATAAAATTTGTCCTTAGTCTGAAGTTGAGTCAAACTATTTCACTTGCTATAACGCAGAGCCCCTGATCAAGGGTTTTCAGTCTTAGCTCTATTGATCTTCTGTGAAGGATGATTCTTTTCTGGAGGGCACGGTCCTGTGTTTTGTAAGTTGCTCAGCGATGTCATTAATTTCTAAGAACTAGGTGCCTGCTTCTCTTAGTCATGACAATCAAAGTGTCTGCAGACATTGCCAGATATCCCTGAGGGAGAAAAATTGTCTTTAGTTTACAACCACTACCCTATAGTATTAATATTTTGAAATAAAGATCTCTGAAAACATTTTCAGCATATTAGCATTTGATAATAATTGTATTTTATGCATTTGCTTCAAATTTCAGCTTTGTGATGTCGAAGAAGAGGGCCTTGAAAATCTGATTGAACCTGGTCTGGCGATTCATTTCACATATGGTATTAAATAAATTAATTAATTTAAAAAAAAGAAAATCTGATCGAAATTACTGAACAATGTGATATAGTAGAAAAAACATTAACTTACATGTGGGCTGACAGAATTGGATTCTAAACCAGCCTCAACTGCTTACTCTGACAGACTGCTAATTGCGTGGCCTCAGGCAAGTTACTTAACCTCTTCCCCCTTTCTTTCTGCTTCTGGAAAGTGTGATCCTCAAAGGATTGTTTGTGAGTCATTTCCTTCTCATTTGGTTCAATTATTCAATCAGAGCACGTAGAATATGTAGTTAACTTCTTTTTTCTTTTTCAGATATTTTCTCTTTCACCAAAGGCTTTCCCGTGATGTTAAGAAAAAAAAAAATCATTGAATTAAATATGTTAATCCACAATATATTTTATTTAACTTGGATTCTTAAAGAGTCTTTAAGATAAGCCTCAATTTCCATCCTACTTTAAAAAAGTTTATGGCTTGGGGAAAAAAGGCAGAAACATAGTACACAAGCCTAAATATCATGTTCAAAAATGTGTACTTTTTTCTGAGGTGTGTTTTTAGCATTATTGTGTATAGATAGGAAATGAGAACATTTTTGGTGTAAGATAAGTAACAAAGACAATTTTTATTCTTTATCGCTCAGGTTGGAGAAGTCACCATCTCCTTGATAGTTCTACAAAGAAAATATACTGAGTACCCGTTGCCAGGGACGATGCTAAGTGGTTTCTATGTGTTATCTCATTTGATTTTCTCAAGGAATGCCTGAAGTAATATCCCATTTTACAGATTCAGGAACCTCAGGTATATTGAAGCTACGGATCCACATTCATCCAGCTAAGAGTAAACAGTTGCAGCTCTGCTTTGTCAGACCCAGCGCTCTTACACAGGCCATCATGCTGCTTCTGATGACTGGATGGAAGAGGACAAAGAAAATGCACGGACCCCAGCGGATAGCATCCTACTGTAGGAAGTGAGGACTTTGTGAAGTGTAATGGGAAGGGCTCTTGAAGAAAGTCAGGTTCAGGATATGAAAAATATAAGAAATAAACAAGGGAAAAGGGGTGGAGCGTGGGACCAGAGGCAGGTTTATAGACAACTCCTAACACTTATCAGATTAAAGGAAACATCTTTATTTTTAGTTAAACAGAAACTCCCACAACGTCTATTCAATTTTGTGTGTTTAAATGTAGGATTATAAATGATACCCTGCTGCCCACCAAGAGTTTACTTGTGGGAAATGAACCTTCCTTTGACACAGAGACAAGCTTCTTAATCATCCAATAATTCTAGCATTTGGACATTTTGGGAACCAGGGAATTGCATTTCAAAGCTTCTGCTGAGTGCAGGAGTGCTTGGTGGGCATTTTGTCTCAGTAAGAAGCCTAAATCTTGGCTCATAGATCTTGGATAGAAAAGACCTTTGAGACGCAGGTGGATTTTCTTGCCAGGGCAGAAGAAGTAATGAAAGCTATTACGCAGAGCCTCTAAAGAGCATCCTTCAGCAACAACTGCTTAGCGGTAGTTACCGCTTCAGCTTGTATCTGTCAGAGGAAGATGAAGTGGATCCAAAGCCACTTCCGAGTTTGACTTGCATTTAAGGAATGGTCAGATCTACTCTCTCTCTGTACACAGTGGACGTGGTCTCCCAAGAATGGTGGTAAAATGACAATGGCAGGGAAAATCATGAACATTTGTTTAGTTAGTATAATTTCTCCTCTGGGCAGCTACATATTTCTAAATAATTTGATTTTATATTTACAACATGGTATTACATGGAGCTTATTTGGCTCAACAGGTAAATAATCCGCCTGCAATGCAGGAGACAAAGGAGATGTGGGTTTGATCCCCGGGTCGGAAAGATCCCCTGGAGGAGGAAATGGCAACCCACTCCAGTATTCTTCCTGGGAAATCCCATGGACAGAGGACTGGTGGACTACAGTCTGTGGGGATGCAAAAAGTCGACATGACTGAGTGATTGATGTAGGCAGATCCTCAGACATGTGGACTTCCAATAAAGGCTTAATTAACAGTCTGTGAGTAAGTATAGGATTTTTTCAAGATAAGCTAGAAATGATGCTTTGATGTGATATGTCCCTAGTTTTAGTTATTTGTAACTACTTTTATATTTGTAGCTACAGCATATTTCACACACAGTCATTTTGTGATCTCAGCAGCTTTCAGGGCTGACTAGTTTGGAACCCCTGAAGGCAGACAGAACTTCAGAAGAGACGGAGTTGGCCTGGGCATTCCTCCTGAAGCTCCACAATGGAGAGAGGGGAAGAAAGAAAGAGATTTGGAGCCACACGTTTTGAGAATTAATGGTTGGGTGTCTTTGGGCCAATTGCTTAATCTTTCTATCCTTTATTTCATTATTGTGAAGATAGGGTCATGGGACATCTCTCACTGGGGTTTTTATGAGGACTGAATAAAACAGCTCACTACACGTGGCTCATCGAATGCTAGACAAGCATCAGCCCAATTCACAGTTCAATTCTTCAGTAGGCTCCAGAGATGACCAGTTTATTCAGAGCAATCAGATCTCGTTTTGGCAACTCAAGTAACTTGGTACCCACAGCAGTTTTATGTAGGGAGGGAGGAAGGGATAGAAAGAAAAATGGTGTGAGAATACGAAAAGTTGGATACAGTGCTCATGTATGAATTATACGTCTACTTGAATTCAGAAAGTTTCCCAGCTCCCTGCTGGCCCCCGTGATCCCAGCTCCCTCAGTTGTTGCCTTTTTCCCTGTCGTCTTTGTGCACCTGGGATTTGATGACTTGTCACATCCTCTGTCCTGACAGCAGCCGCAAGCTCCTCCTCCTGGGGCAGCACCCAGTCGCATCCTCCAGAATCTGCTGAACTCTGAGTGGCCATGAAGCTTGAGGAGGCCAGTGCCCTCAAAGGGCTACCTTCCTCTGTCTGGCCACTGTGTGTGGCCGTCGTGTGGCTGTTCTGAAGATGACTATCAACCAGTGCCTTCTGTTTTTCTTAGTTTTCTGTGAGATGTGAAGGACAATGATGAGAAAGTTGCTTCTGAGCAACAATTCATCCAAAATAGCAATGGCAGACTTTTTTCCAAGCTAAGGTCTAGGGCTAATAACTTGGGAGTGAAAAATGGTATAAAATGTGAATGATGCTTTTTAAATGAGGACAGTAGTTTCATGAGAAACCTCGATACTTTAAGATAACACAAAAGCTTTAATTTTTAAGTATATATTTTAAGGGTATAATGTGTATATACCTATACACACCTACATATTTTACTGTCAAATTTAAAGTTCAGGCATGCAGAATATCCAGAATGTCCAAACACTACTTGACATGAAAACAAATCTCAGATGTAAGTGCTGTGTAGAATCCAAAGATGTTTCAGGAAAGAGGAACAGATGGCAATTGAAAACTGCCAACTGTAATTCTAATTAGTATCAAAGTTCAATTTGCTGCAAAGCATGCAGATAATTTATTTGCCATTTGAAAATCCAAGTTTAAACTGAATTTGAATGATTTGAAATATTTCTCATGGGGTTGACCTGATATTCTCAACCTAGTCATTGACTGTACTGCTTTAATTCATCCTGTGCTAAACTTCCTCCAGAATTTCCCCCAAAGTATCTACTTAAATCCTTCATTCTGATTGTTATAATTTAATATTTGGTGACCCACCAATGGGCAATTAAATCTTTCTTGGTTACAGTTCAGTTTGCTGACTCAGTTTGCTCCAGAATGCTCTGAGCTGAGGTCTTGTCAGTTGCAGCATGTTGGTCATTGGGATACAGTTGGGATTGCTGCTCACAATGAATAAACTGGCTCCTCAAAAACAGCTGACTATCATGAACTCTTCCATGCAGTGGGAAGCAGCTCTTTCAGCAGTCATTTCAGGTAAGCATTTTCTTAAAAACACAACTCCTGCATACATATTTAAACTGAGAAAACATTTAAAAGATGCCTTTATCATTTAACAAGGGAATTTACTTTTATTTCTATAATATACTTCTTTTAATGACCTGGGAAGGAATCTGGGTATATTTTAATAACACATGTGATGGGGGAATTTGGAAACATAATGTGTCTAACTAGAAGACCCAGGAGGGAGCCAAAAAAAAAAAGCAAGTTTATTTCTATAAGCTATCTGCATTTCCCATACCTCAGCAAGTCATACTTTTAAGAAGTAAAGTCTGATGTGAACTTGAACTTGTACATTTAAGTTAAAAACCTTAGCCAGTGATACATTGCAGAAGATAAGACACCATTTTTCTTCCAAAACCTGTAACACTTCTCTCCCCACTCCTTTGGCTGGTTTGTCCCATTTCATGGTAGGGTTGAAATATTTCAAGCTAAGATAACAAAGTCAAGTTCAAGGTCTTCCTAACACAACTTGGGGAAATGCCAAGACTAGCAGCATGTTGTTCTTGACAGGTACAACTACATCAGTTTCTTAAGGGAGAGAAAGATTTGCAGAACATCCCACAGGGAAATGGAGCAAATGCCTTGTTGAGTTACAATCACTGAGCTGTATCCCTTGGCACACTATGTTGTATCTTTTTATAGAACCTCTGTAAAGATGACTGAAAGTGAAAGCACATTTCAGTACAAAGTCTTCTATCTGGTCAGTCAGTACTGTCAGAGATTAGAAGATTGTTGGGACTCACCCTAGAATGAATTGTTTTCTTTGAGCTCATATGGGCACCGCCACATGAACACAACAGCAAATTGTGGCTGTGAATAATATGCCTGACCTTTTCCTTTGGCCGCTAATGGACTGTGGGTTGTGCCAACAGCCAAACCTGTCCCTCGAGGGTATTTCCAATGCACATATTTAGTACGTCAGTGTCACACTTTATAGCTCATCCTAGGATGTGGGCTAGTTATTTCTGAATTGGTCATACAAGGTTTTAGTCTGTGTGTCCCAGCAGGAAGAGGATGGGAGCTTCTCCCAACATGGAGCCTCAGACATTTGTCAGTCAAACCTCAAGCTGTCCAAGACTTTGAAGTGAAAACTTACATTTAGAAAATCAATATTGTTTCCACTTGCCATAGCTGTCTCAGCCTTTACTTTGCTGATGAAAGCAAAAAAATGGGGAAAACATCCATCTGTCCTAGTAGACTGTTTGTGTAGACTATGCAAAACAGAAGAAATATACTTAAGGGGGAAAAATGTTTCCTTTCCTTTTTTCTTTTTTTCCTTGTCTTACATCTAGTCAGCTTCTAAGCAAACATGCTGGGGAGATGAGAAGCAAAGTTATTAAGAAGTATCTGCTAGGAACACACTTCTCAGCTGCCCGTTTAGCTAATGTGGTCTGTTTGTAATGTCATTTTTAATGTATTGGATATTATTTGCATAGATAGTATCTAAACACAAGCCCATCAGCATAATTACATGCAGTTATATGGAAAAAAACATTTTTAAAGTAAACAATCACTTTTAAGGAACTATTTTCAAAACAATGAAGTGCATGTATTTTCAAACATTTGAACAGTGCATTGGGATATTTAGAATTTTGAGTTAATTTTAAGAGGCATTGTACAAAGTGAAAATGGTGGGCAGGTGGGTAGGGCCAGTGTTTGTAGCTGTCCTGCTCAAAGCATGGGGCTTGGCTGGAAGACTGTTGGCATTGCTTCATTTTGCTAATCCAAGTGGATCAAGCTCACGATCTCATAGTACTTGAGGCAGCATGCACCAGAGGAGATGTTATTCCTGTTCAAGTTGCCTTGAAGGCATGTATGGGTGGACCCAGAACTCTTGATTGCTTTCCAGGCTCATGACATTATTACCTCTCCATTCACAAAAGCAAACTTCTGGAAGTACAGAGAACAGTGGAATGGATTTTAGCTGATAATAAACCTTGTCAAGCTTCTAGGTGTCTCCTCAGTCCTTACCTGGCTAAAGCTGGAATCTCAGCAATAAGTGGCCCAGTCCTCTTCTTGCGCTGTCTAGTATCCTGTATAATTGGGTTAGACGTATGTTTTATTCATCAAAACACCATGTGAGTGTTCTGAACTATAAATAAGGCACTGGCATTAGTCATTCCAACTGATGGATTCTTACCATCAAAAATAATCAAAGCAAAGGGAAGTCAGAAATATAAAATGGTTTTTTCAAAAAATGATACTTAACTCAGTTTCATTGTATATATACAATTTGAGTAGAAAAAATGTGACCTAACTAAAATTCCATGATCCTGATTATGCTATAAATATGAGATTATGTTTCACATGTGATTGGGAACTTTGCTTTGGAAATGAATGGATCCACTTGGATTCAATCCACAGAAAGGCAATAGTTGAGAAATATTGGAAAGAAACCTGGTTTAAGAATCAAACAGATGTAGTTTGAAAAATTGTTTCTCCCACTAACTTGCATCGTGGGCTTGGGCCTGTCACTTCATCAATTAACCTTAGTTTCTTTATTGTAAATAATCTTTGTCTTCTCAGAGTTGGTGTTAGGATTAAAGATATAACATATGTAGACACCTGGTGCACAATTATGTCTCTCAGGGGCTGTCAAGTGCACTAGCTGAGAGTGCAGATTCTAGAGCAGAAATGCCTGGGTGTGGATCCTGGATCTGCTTCATTATCTCTGTCAGATGAGTTTCTTAAATTCTCTGTGCTCAGTTTGCTCTCCTGTATAAGAGGAGAATTAGCAATAAGTAGGGTCATTATGATGATTAAATGAGTTGCTGTAGGTAAAGTACTTAGAATAGTATTTGGCAAGCAGTAAATAAATGATGCTTATTTAGTAGTATGACAAATATTTATTATTATAAATAAGCATAGGAATTCCATTTTTCCTCTTCTGTCACTTGGTGGCAATGGTAACGTTGTGGTTCTGGGTGTTTGCTTTGACTTTAGTTACATTTACTTGTATTCACCTGTAATGGAGAATCCCAGCTTAAGAGGGACAACAGGTCTAGCAACAGACAAGAGTTACTAGGTCTTCTACCTTGAAATCACACATAATGTATTCTTGAGCTCAGTTGGATGCCTTGAAGTTCAATAATATGCAGAGAAAACACTGTTGTGGTATTACTGGAAGATTGTGATTGTCAATCGTAAGCATCAATTGTAATTGATGGTTAATTGTAAGTTGACTGGGCTACAAGATGCTCAGACATTTGGTCAAACATTATTCTGAGTGAGTCTGTGAGTGTTTCTTGGCAAGATCAAAATTTGATTCCATTGACTGAGTAAAGCAGATTGCACTCTGTGTGATGGATGGTCCTCATTCAATCAGATGAAGGTCTGAATAGAACTGAAAGGACTCTTAAGAGGAAATTCCTCCTGCCTGACTACTTACAAACTGGGCATTGGTTTTTCTCTTGCCTTTGGACTCAGACTGAAACATTGGCTCTTGAGGCTGTGGACCTTCAGACCAGAAATATGCCATTGGCTCTTTTGGGTCATGACCTTTGGATTTGAACGAAGTCATCAGCTCTCTTGGATCCAGCTTCCTGCTCACCTTGAAGATCTCAGGACTTGTTAACCTGTATTACTGCATGAGTGAATGTGTGTATGTGTGTTTTATTTTTGCACATTATATTTTGTTGAGTTTGTTTTTCTAGAGAACCTTGACTAATATAGTACAGAATTGAACAGTTTAATATTATTAAAAACTTTTCCAATTAATTTTTGTTTCTTCCTTGTGGAACTAATCTTTCTAATAAAGATTTTATCTGACCAAAAAAAAAAAAAAATGTGTATCTAACACCATCCATTCATTTGTTCAGTGAAAATGCTTGTAGGGTGTATTATGTACCAGGCACTGTGCTTGTCTCTAGTACATAAGTGAGAAAATGGTCTTATCCTAGTGGAGATAGGCTGGTATTGGAGAGAAACAATGTAGAAGTAATAAACCAAATTTATGATTTCTACAGGTTCTAGTCTTCTGAGGAGGTGTCAGCTAAGCTGGAATTGGAGACAGTTTTAATCATATATGCAACAACAGGAGGGGAATTACAGACAGAAAGCCTCTTGAAAACCCAACCGGGATGTCGATATGCTTAGGAAGTGGAAAGGAAGAGTTCTGGTGAGTCACTGCGGTCTCAGTGGAGCCAGCAGGAGATGAAGTCAGAAAGAAGGTGGTGGGGAGGTTGGGAGGGGGTGGGGACCATGGTAAAGAGATCAGTGTAGCCTTGTGCAAGGACTTTAAGCAATGGATTAACATGGCCTAGTTCATGTATTTAAAGAATTTCCTAGGCTACAGACAGAAGAGCTGATTAGTCTGGGCAGGATGGAAATGGGAAGGCCAGTGTCTTGCTGGGTGGTGCAGTGGTTGGCAGGGGTGGGGAAGTTGGGGGTGGTTGTGGCTCAGATGAGAGTGGAGGTAGGAGGGACAGAGAGATGCCACAACAGTAACTGCATTTTCTCTAGATCCCAGCTGGTCCATCAGACCCCAGCTTCACCCAATTTCACTCCCTTAAGAAGGGTTTTTCACGCACATGCTACCCAGAATAGATTAGGGGCCAGTGCCACCTCCTTGTTGCAATCTTCGCGGGTCAGAGTGCAATTAGTTAATTCTTAAGGGCAATTTTTCTGTGTGTGTGTGTGTGTGTGTGTGTGTGTGTGTGTGTGTGTTCTCTGGGTTCTAGCAGTATATGTCTCATAATTCTAACTCCACACATATTTGTTGAATGAGTGAAGGAAATGAGTAAGTGCTATGTACTCTGTTAGGAAAGAGAGAAAAAGTTCCAATTTCCAGAGAAATTATAGGAAATGAAAAGAGTAGAAGGCAAGAAACTTTTTTGAATATGTTCAAACTTGGTTGGGACAAAAGTTCTAGAAAGGTTGGGTGGGGAAGTCAGGCCAAAATACAAATGTCTTATAGTACAACAGCCTTGACCCTACATTGTGAGCCTAGACTGTGGGATCTTCTTAAAGCGCCAAGTCCCCGGTCCTGTCCAGTTTTATCTGCAGACACATCCGGGCCGGGGAGCTAAGGGTGGGGCGAGGCCCCGCCGCTAGGACTTCTGGGAGGCGCGAGGGAGGCGCAGCCCTGACGGCAAAGCAGTGGTGCTGCTGCTCCTCGGAGCTCTGAAACGTGGCGGGTGTTTCTCTCTGCCATTTCATGCTTCTTTGCTTCTGCCTTGGCCGCCTACCTGCCCAGTGACCGGTCTCCACTTCGATTGAGAGCTGGAGTCTTAAGGGTTAGGAGTGCATTTCATTCCAACTTTTTATCTGCCAATTAGAGAAAACAATCAAACTTCCATCGGTGAGGATTTATGGGGCTTCTGTATGCCCTTTTTGCACTCACTGAACTGGTTAGTTCAAATAACTTGTGTGAAGGATTCATTTTCCACCGAGTTAACCAGTAGCCTAAATTAGGCAACATAGCTTAGGCTCCAAAATCACTGCAGATGGTGACTGCAGCCATGAAATTAAAAGGCGCTTACTCCTTGGAAGAAAAGTTATGACCAACCTAGATAGTATATTCAAAAGCAGAGACATTACTTTGCCGACTAAGGTCCGTCTAGTCAAGGCTATGGTTTTTCCTGTGGTCATGTATGGATGTGAGAGTTGGACTGTGAAGAAGGCTGAGCGCAGAAGAATTGATGCTTTTGAACTGTGGTGTTGGAGAAGACTCTTGAGAGTCCCTTGGACTGCAAGGAGATCCAACCAGTCCATTCTGAAGGAGATCAACCCTGGGATTTCTTTGGAAGGAATGATGCTAAAACTGAAGCTCCAGTACTTTGGGCACCTTATGCGAAGAGTTGACTCATTGGAAAAGACCCTGATGCTGGGAGGGATTGGGGGCAGGAGGAGAAAGGGACGACCGAGGATGAGATGGCTGGATGGCATCACAGACTCAATGGACGTGAGTCTGAGTGAACTCCGGGAGTTGGTGTGGACAGGGAGGCCTGGCGTGCTGCGATTCATGGGGTCGCAAAGAGTCGGACACGACTGCGCGACTGAACTGAACTGAGCTTGTCATTTTGGTGTTTTGTAAACAGAGACTTCATGGATTCAGGATCAACAGTCAGTGTGAAAAGATAGATCACTTAGGCTGAAATAAGGGTTTGAAACCCTGTGTGGGACGAAATATGTGAAGAGGATTCAGGGTATCCTCCACATCCGAAAAAAACGAGGAAGCTTAGCCTGTTATCATCCTGTAAACTGGAAAAGAAGCGTGTGCAAAAGTGGAGACAGAGGCTCAGACCTGGAAACCGCCCAGCGCGCTTCAGCAGGAGAGGAGATAAATGAACGAAGGCAGGTTCACATAGAAGAGACTCTGCAGCACACACAGCGACACTAAGGCTGAATTGTGGCAATATCGTGTTAAAGGAAACAGGTAAAGTGTTTGCTTTCTGCTTTAGGATATATATATATACCATGAAGCCACGTAAAACTGAAAGGAAGGGATTCTGCGTGGTGGTAACGTTAGTCTGTGTAGAGGCAGTGATGGGTTGGAGACAGAGGAACCACAAGCTTGGATGTAAATTACTGGCGTCCTTTTAGCTTTGCACAGTAGAGATTTGCAGGTGCTAATTACGTTATTAGAAAAAAGGGAAGAAGAAAAGGAAGAGAGGGAAGGAGGGAAAAGGGGCCTTGTGTATATCAAAAACGATAAACCTAATTTATGTTCCCAAGTAAAAAAAAGGTTGATCAAAAAGCCTTTTTTTTTTCAACACTAGGCAAAGTCTCTTTCTAAGTTTATCTGGTTTTCTGGGGTGTGTTGGGGACCAGAGCTAGAAAGGTAACTTGTTTTTCCTGTCTATTCTTCGAGCATTTTATCAGAGTTAGAGGAGCCACTCTGGAAAATCTCAACAAAACAAAACAAACAAATGACTTTACACTACTCAGTCGTTCCGTTTCCCTCTTCCTCGTGTCTGTTCCGTGTTCTTTGAGTTCCACCTTCTAGACGTCTCCGAGGTCACCATCCTTCACCTTATGGGTCAGGAAGTGAGCTCTACTTGCCTCCCGTTTCTGACGTTAGGCTTGCTTTCTAAAGAGTGGCCAGCATTTTCCCTCTAACGTGAAACTCTGTACCAGGCCCCACTCAGATCCTCTCATCAACGTGTGAGGTAAAGCCAGACCCCTTAGGGTGGGAGCTGAGACGTTTTCTAGCAGAGCAGCTTTGCTCCCGCGCCTCACCGCGCTGGCCATACACTGCCGTCTGGCTCTGACTGTCCCCATGGCTCTTGTTCTTGTACTTGCTCTTCCCCTTTCCTGCAGTGAGCCTGCTCTTCCCTCTGCCTCGCTGACCAATTCCTGCTCTCCCTCAGGTGTGCCTTCTCCACTTGGGGAAGGATTTGTGTCCTGTCATCCCCCACTACTGCTTTCTTGGCCTCTCCCTGCCCGCTGAGACCCCCAGAGCATGTGGACTAGGAGCAGTGGTGCCTTTAGCCCAGCTTCCCCAGCGGAGGGTCTGATGAGCCAGAGTTGCTCAGTCAGTGCGTGTGGAACAGCAGACGGGTTAAACACAATTATTGTTGTTGTATAGTTGCTAAGTCATGTCCAATTCTTTTGCAGCCCCATGGACTGTAGCCTGCCAGGCTCCTCCGGGGGATCTTCACAACCTAGGAATCGAACCCAGTACCTCTTGCAACTTAGGCAGATTCTTTACCGCCAAGTCATCTGGGAACCCTAAAATCAATGACTAAATGCTTAACCTGTGTGGAAAACAAAAATGGTCTTCTTTTTCCTTCCTCAGTTATGTTTCTCTCAGCAGAGATGAATTCTTATTATACCTCAATAAAATTCAGTCAAGTGTTGTGGACCAAAAGCTCAGAATATTAAAAAAGCTTTTGAAGGTAGAGGTACACGGGATGTATCAGAACTCCAACCACATTTTGTGTGAAATATAGGCTATATTTTTTACCTTGTTAATGATTTTATTTCATTTATTTTGGGTGTGCGGGGTCCTCTTGCTGCGAGGACCCTCTATTTGTGGGTGCAGGTTCCTCCCCAGAGTGGCCTCGTGCTGTGGAACACAGGCTCCAGGGTGCGCAGGCTTCAGCAGTTGTGGCTCCCAGGCTGGAAAGCACAGGCTCAGTAGTTATGGTGCGTGGGCTTAGTTACTCCTCGGCACGTGGGATCTTCCTGAACCAGAGATCCAACCCGTGTCTCCTGCACTGGCAGGCAGATCTGTACCACTGAGCCACCAGGGAAATTCCTAGACTATATTCATAGCATACAGAAATAACCTTTATTGTTTCTAACATCTCTGTTCATATCCAACTGCAAAGACGTTTTCAGTAATAGTGGCCTTTTTATTTAAAATCAAAATTTAATGTTGTGTGTCTACTATCTAATTCTAGAGGGTCCTGCTGCTGCTGCTGCTAAGTCGCTTCAGTTGTGTCTGACTCTGTGTGACCCCAGAGATGGCAGCCCACCAGGCTCCCCCGTCCCTGGGATTCTCCAGGTGAGAACACTGGAGTGGGTTGCCGTTTCCTTCTCTAATGCATGACAGTGAAAAGTGAAAGTGAAGTCGCTCAGTCATGTCTGACTCTTCGCGACCCCATGGACTGCAGCCTACCAGGCTCCTCTGCCCATGGGATTTTCCAAGCAAGAGTCCAGTGAAGTAGAAGTTGGACTCACGAGAGTTATATTAAATCCATATTTGAAAAACATTATCCTAAAATTTATAACATTTAATTGTAGCATCAATTAAATACCAACATTTAAACTAAAAAGAGCTTAGGTAAAATTACTTTTGAAGAGAGAAAACACAGGCAACTGTTTTGCTGTGGTTGTGGATGTTCAGGGGTTTGCTGCTGTGAAAGTGAATCAAGCCTGTGTGTGACTCAGCATTTCTGAGCCCTCACAGCTTAAACTTCCTGTTTCCTTGGCAACCTTGTGATGCAAGGAGACCCCCCCTGAAACTTGAAGACCTTTGTGGCTGCAGGTGGAACAGCAGGAACCAAAGGGCTGCTGCACAGGGAAGTCTGGAACTTGAACTCCATTTTAGCTGTCTTTGTCTGCGGTGGTCATTTTTCTTAGCTTGTTCGGCCTTTCTCTAGGTTGATAGAGCTGCCATTCAACTTTCATAAGTTATTTTCCCACAGCGGAAAATCTGGTTTTGATAGAAGAAAGTAGTTCTTTTCAATTCTTTGCCCACAGCTTCACATTCTCCCTGTAGAAATTGAATTCCAATGTGTGTAGTTTATGTTTCCATACACCTTGAGGAGCTCATTCTCTAAGCAGCACATTTCCTCTATCTATGGTCTCTGGAGTTGCATGACACGTTCTCCATGTACTGTACGTGAGGCCGTATTTGAAGTTTCAGCTGAAGCTTCTGATTCTCTCTCAGGCTCTGAATTTCCAGTGTGCAAAAAGGTCCACTCAATATGAAGTTGTTTTTTATTTGTTTGTTCAACTTGTCCTGTAAATTCTTCATTCATTTGATTGTCTTGCCTTCAGTTTTTTAAGTATTTGTTACTTTTCTCCTTCAAGCCTTTTGAAAGTAGCACTTGCATTAATAGCATCAAAGAGTTTTTTCACATCAACTTCTGACTGATAGACTAGTTGATCTCCTTTTTCTAATTCACTCTTTTTCTGTAATTCCAAGATGCTGTTGTTCCTGTAATCTTCTCTGATCAGTCAAATTTACAACCTTCAGTACAGTTTCAGGTGGAGATCTTAACTGGCTCTCTATCCTTCACAGCCTGTTTCATTTGTGTGTCTGAGTTTTCAAGTGCGTTTTTCTGTTACTTCACCTTGCAGGTACTCCGCTTTCATGCTGCAGTTTCTTAGGCAAGCAGTTTTAGACTCTCCTGAAGTTGAGCGTTTGCTTTCAAATCATGCATTTTTTTTTCTGAAGTCACTCTGCATTCTTCTGAGAGGCTAAGCCATCCTTCTGCATTAGTCACTGGGGATTGGAAGGATATTCGTGCCTCTTGGATGACTGTGTCTGCTGCTGAAGGTGAGCCCTCACCATCAGCCCATGAATTATTTAGTGTTTACTTTGTTGGCCAAGAGAGTGCTTGGTTCATTCTGATGCAGGTGAGTCTCAGGACAGTGGCAGATTCTGGGAAAGAGGGTGGATGTAGGGGCCAGGGTAGAACTCCTCTCACTGGCCGGGAAGTCCTAACTGCACAGATGTGGTCCTGTCGCCAGCTAGCACTTGGTGCCTGGTGCCCGGTGCTGACTGTGCCTCTGCTGGTACCATGCATCCGTCACCCTGGATGGAAGGTGGAAGTCACCCTGCTCGCTGGCCAGCAACATCCAGCATCCCCATGGCTTGTGCTGGCCCAGGCTTCTGGGGACGAACAGAAAGCACGGGAGCACCCAAGCTTCTTGTCCCTCTCTGGCAGGTCGATGGGCTGGGGCCATGGGGATGCCGAGGCCATTGAGAACACTCACCTGGAGAGACGCCATCTCTAGGAACCCAGGACTTTCTGGACGAGGGGGCCCCAGCCTCCCTCTTTACTGAGCTCACTGGATCCCCCTGGCCAGTCTCTTGGCTTGGGGGACAGCAGGGCTGGAATTGGGGTGCCTGGGGTTTTGGTAAGCCAAGCCCCCTCAGGGTGACTCCAGAGTCTGAGATCAAGGCCATGGGGTTGGGGAGAGTGGGCAGCAGCCCGAGCTGATGAGCATGGACCTGAGTCCTTCAGGGTGGGTGTCTGGTCTTGGAGGCTGTGAGCCCCTGGACATGGGTGGTGGCTGAGAACACTCACCTGGAGAGACGCCATCTCTAGGAACCCAGGACTTTCTGGACGAGGGGGCCCCAGCCTCCCTCTTTACTGAGCTCACTGGGTCCCCCTGGCCAGTCTCTTGGCTTGGGGGACAGCAGGGCTGGAATTGGGGTGCCTGGGGTTTTGGTAAGCCAAGCCCCCTCAGGGTGACTCCAGAGTCTGAGATCAAGGCCATGGGGTTGGGGAGAGTGGGCAGCAGCTCGAGCTGATGAGCATGGACCTGAGTCCTTCAGGGTGGGTGTCTGGTCCTGGAGGCTGTGAGCCCCTGGACATGGGTGGTGGCCTGTGGGGTGTCTTCATGGCCCTCAAAGTCTAGGCAACACGGGGCCCAGAGTGTGGGGTGGGGAGGCTTCTGGGGGCCCATGGAGGTGGTGAGAGCAGCTGCTTGATGACCTGGGGGCTCCCTTTGCTGTTCTTGTCTGAGAGTGTGTGCTATGTCCTCAAGCACAGCCCTATGCCAGCTTTTATTAAGTGAAAGTGAAGTCGCTCAGTCGTGTCCGACTCTTTGCGACCCCATGGACTATATCCTACCGGGCTCCTCTGTCCATGGAATTTTCCAGGCAAGAGTACTGGAGTGGGTTGCCATTTCTTTCTCCAGGGGATCTTCCTGATGCAGGGATTGAACCCGGGTCTCCTGCACTGCAGGCAGACGCTTTACCCTCTGAGCCACCAGGGAAGCCGTTAGCTTTTATTAAGCACTGCCAAACTCTGGAGCGTGTCACTGGAGAGGATTGGCTTCCACCCCTGGGGACTTGAAGGTTTCGCAGGCTTGTGCAATGAACTCTGTGACATTCTTCAACTCAGGCAGGTAATCTTTCAGCTGACTCTTCCTCTCCTTAAAGCGTGTGGGCTTTTTATTGTGAAAATAGCTGTGGGTGTAAATAACCAGGATCTCCTGGGGACACCTTGTCTCTGGCATTTGGTCGGCTTCAGCGGAGAACCCACAGCTGCCCCAGGGCCAGGGGGTGGGGAGGACATTCCTGGGAGGTCATCACCCTTCCCTGGCTCCAGAGGGTACCACGGATGCACAGAGCCCTGGGGCATGCTCCATCTCTAAAGACCAGTGCCTGGCAAGCAGGACAGATGATCAGTTGGGCCGGCAGAGGGGAGGCAGCCAGTTTCTGTAAAACAAGAGTCTCTTCTGCGGTGGACTGCACCCTGGAGAATGCTGTTCCAGATGGTGCAATTGGTGGGGGCTGACTGAGTGCAGCCAGAGACCACCGTGGAACTCGGGGCACTCGAGGCCCCACCGGGCCCCATGGCCGACCTGGAGGATGCAAGCCCTGCCCTGTGCCATCCACGTCCCGCATGTGGGTGTGTCCAGTCTCCATGAAGGGCTGCCCTGAGGACCCCTGACCCCATGTCTCTCCCTGGCAAGGCTCAGTCCCTCAATTTAGTTTCCTTATGCAGCAGGAAAGCCGGCTTCTCCCTGAAAGGTCACAGGGGTCTTCCTTCCCCGCAGGTACCTGCTTTCCTTTGTGCTTGTCACTCAGGGGGCTCCTGGGTGCCACCAAGCTGAGAGACTGCACTCACAAGAACTCAGGTGAGATCAGTTGACACTAGAAGGTCTTGACCTTTTACGGGTTTTCAGTGGAGCTCGTTTGTTCCCGTTCAGTCCTGCTGTTCCTGGACGGAGTGACGCTCCTCTAGGGGAGCTCAGGGCCCCAGGCTCCCTCTTCCACGTGGCTCTTCCATCTTCATGTGCCTCCCAAGGTGGCCCTGGGAAAGGTCTCCAATTCCTGAGTCATTTCAGGAGTGCGCCTCTGTGCAGAGAGTAGGCCCTTCTTTGGGCTAAATTTGCCAACTTTCATTTCTTCAAGTCTCCTTCTCCAGACTCAGGCTCAGAGCCCCTTCTCGGGCTCTGTCACGAATGACTGGTCCCCAGGACTGCTTCCAGGCCTCTCTGGCCGTGTTCTCTTCTGGGTCAGAAAGCCGCCTCTGAGAATCCAGGCAGGGTTCACGGCCCAGTTCTTCCTCGATGGAACGTGACTACCAGCTTCGGTAGTCTCAAACGTGCACTGGGTGTATTTCCTGGTGTCAATGACTCGTCCCACTGCTGACAGGAAAAGAGGCCCAGGAAATTCGGATGCGGTCGGCCCAGCTGGAGAGGAGGCTGCCCAGAAATGCCAGATGCTCCTCTTCCAGGCCTTCCAGCAGCCAGACCATGGACTCCAGCCAGAGTCCAAGGGGGCCTGGAGCTGCAGCTGCTCGGAGGGGCCTGCAGGGCCCAAGGCCTGTTCCTCACATCGTCATGGGGACCACCAGCCCGTGGCTTGGAGTTACTGATGATTGTGCAGACTGGAAAGTGGACAGGCTGGAAATCTGAATCAGAGTTGAGTTTACAGGCTTGAGTCTGAAATCTATAGAGCAAGCTGGCAGGATTGTAACCTGAACAAGATTTCTAGGTTACAGTCTTTGAACTTCTTTTTCCTATTCTTCGTGTGTAATTTTACTTCTGTGTATTGGAGAGGAGGCAGATTTTCTAAAAAAGATCAAGAATACACTCTATCACAAAAAAGTACAGGTAGAGGAAACTGAGAGAAAAGACCCTCCTTTTCAGAGATTGACAGAGGTTTACAATGCAGAGGGGCCAGCTGCAGAGGGACTCAGAAAGATCAAAGGGAAAGATCAGTGCTCTCCCACCGACTCAATGCTAAAAATGTCAGTGAGGGCAGGCCCCAGGGCCTGCACGCAGAGTCTCTAGAATGCAGAGCTCTGCCTCCAGAAGCCAGAGAGAATGACTTCCATTTTCAATCTTGAGGGTTCCCGCATGCTCAAGAATAAAGCCGTCTCCCCTGACACAGGGAGCGGCCACTCCGGAGGCAGGCCTGGTTTCAACTCCTTGAACCTGATCACAGGGGGTTCCCAGCCCAGTGGAGCTATGACGCAGGAGCTGTTGACCTGTGTGGCCCCAAGATCTGCTTCAAGCAGATTTCCTGCAATGAGTTGGGTCAAGGAAAGTTTTTCACTGATGCTTGATTTATTTTTAATTTATTTTATACGACCACGTTGCCTTCTTCCTTCGTTGGGAGTGCCCATAACAAAATACTCCACTCACTGGCGTGAATGATGCTCAGGGCCCAACGTGAGAACATCCTCAGGTTCTTTGTGCAGCCCTGGCTTGTCTGTTAAGGAGGTTTTGTTATTTCAACAACCTTCAAACAGGTAATAAATAAATTTCCACTGGGTTGGCACTTCCTCTCATTTCCTGAAGGAGGGGCGGATTGTTCAAAGAGCTCCCCAGGGATACTCCAGGCCCTCTTATAATGACTGAATGACACTGCGTCATTGCCTTACGGCCTGTCACGTAGAAAACCCAGGGAAGGCCACTTATAGTATCAGTGTCAGAGCTGGGAGTGTCTGTATTGGAATTGTTCTGAAGATAAAGAAACCACCAAATCAAGTTACCACAGAAAGTGGTCAAAGAGGCTTAAAACCTGTTCAGATGCTCTTTTGGAAGACATGCCTTACACAGTGTCATCTGCAGAAGATTAGAAAGGCCTGGTTACCTCTGCAGAGCATGAGGGTGACGTGATGTCCAGCACAAAGTGCAGAGTCCTGCCTGACGCAGGCCGGCAGCTCTTCATCAGCTCTTCATCAAATAAGTCTTGCCAAGATAAGGGAGGTTTCTGAAAGATGATTGCCTCTCTTTGGTGATATGCATTACAATTAGATTCAAGTGCATATGAAAAACAAATGAGCAAAGATCTAAAAGCTGTCCTGCTGCCCACTCACAATGATTAAGTGATTATGCAAAAGAAGATTCCTCAGAAGTGTGGAATGTGCAAGACTCAATTGCTTCCAGGCCTGAAAGAAGGAGCTTAATTTGACAGTCACTTAAATTGAGATTGCTTTCAATAACCATGCACTGCTCATTTTGTAAAGGAGCCCCAAATCATCAGTCCCAGTACTTCACTAAACTTTCCTAACACCCTAATTCCAGTTATTTAATGATATAATTAAAAAGTGATCAAAATAGCACAAAAAAACAAGTATAAAAAATCTTGAGAATTCAGTGGGTCCATCTAAAACAGTAGCATTATTGGAATTATTAATATGAATTTATAAAACACTTATTTTCATAAGTAAAGAGAGGAATAGCAAAAGAAAGAGCTAGGGGAAAAAAAAAAGGTTTCTTCCTATTCCTTTCATGTTCAAAATTTGAGCTGATTTAGATATTAAAGATTGACCATTTGGTAAATGCCATATTTCTCCTCTTCACGCCAAACCAATTGCTATTTTATTCCTTTTCCATTACCAAATCATTCAAGAATATTCTATATTTTCTAGAAAATATAGATAATTAGAAAAGTGAAAAATACTGAAATTTCAACTCAATACCATCACACTGTAAATTTATCATGAAAATAAACTCTAGTTCAACTGTTTTAAATTCTACTTATATTCACTACAGTGTAGCAGTGGCATAGCCTTAGCTCATTAAGTGTATCTGATGTGAGATTATTAGGGATAATTTATATATATAATTTATTCTGGATGCAGGCTTCAGAGTTAGACTCCCTGGGTCAAACTATTGGTTTTGTCAATCACAGCGGTGTAAGCTTTGGCAAATTATTTTTCCATCTGATAAAATGTGAACAGTAGTACACATACTTCATAAGGCTATTGTAAGCATTCTGTGACTTAAAAACTGAAAGCACTTAGAATAGTGCACTGGGATTCCCTGGTAGCTCAGTTGGTGAAGAATCCACCTACAATGCAGAGACCCCAGTTTGATTCCTGGGTCAGGAAGATCTGCTGGAAAGGGATAGGCTACTACTCCAGTATTCTTGGGCTTTCCTGATGGCTCAGCTGGTAAAGAATCTGCCTGCAATATGGGATACCTGAGTTCAGTTGCTGGGCTGGGAAGATCCCCTGGGGAAGGAAATGGCTACCCACTCCAGTATTCCAGCCTGGATAATTCCATGGATTGTATAGTCCATGGGGTGGCAAAGAGTCAGACACGACTGAGTGACTTGCACTTTCAGAATCAATTCAGTTCAGTCGCTTAGTCATGTCCGACTCTTTGCGACCCCATGAATCGCAGTACGCCAGGCCTCCCTGTCCATCACCAACTCCTGGAGTTCACTCAGACTCACTTCCATTGAGTCCGTGATGCCATCCAGCCATCTCATCCTCGGTCGTCCCCTTCTCCTCCTGCCCCCAATCCCTCCCAGCATCAGGGTCTTTTCCAATGAGTCAACTCTTCGCATAAGGTGGCCAAAGTACTGGAGTTTCAGCTTTAGCATCATTCCTTCCAAAGAAATCCCAGGGTTGATCTCCTTCAGAATGGACTGGATGGATCTCCTTGCAGTCCAAGGGATCTCAAGAGTCTTCTCTAACACCACAGTTCAAAAGCATCAGTTCTTCTGCGCTCAGCCTTCTTCACAGTCCAACTCTCACATCCATACATGACCACAGGAAAAACCATAGCCTTGACTAGACGGACCTTAGTCGGCAAAGTAATGTCTCTGCTTTTGAATATACTATCTAG
>SJXQ01012147.1:0-106875 GCA_006408695.1 Aepyceros melampus
TATAATGATACCAAGATAAGATATTTGCATGGTTCTGTTTTTCAGCCATGGAATGGATATGATTTGTAGTTGGATATTAATTCACAGAAAATGATGTAGCTGCACTAGGTACCTCATAAACATCTTAGACTTGATTACACACCAGAGAAGATCTTTGCTGGAAAGAGTCTACCATGATAGGTCCACTTCCTGTGCATGACTAAGTCTTTTTAAGTGGTTAGTATCTGACTATAACCATTAAAACTTGGTTTGTTCCTTATGGTCTATTTCCACAAGGATGGTAATCAGGCTTAGGGAGTTATTTCCTACAGGCTTGTTTTCTCCTAAGTGTCTGCTCATTAGATAAGCCTGGCTTAATTATTATTAACTCAATTATTATATCTTGAGAATAATTTATTTTACTAGGAAATGAAACATTTGTGTCACCAGGTGAACAATAATGAGGACACTTGCAGTTCATAAACAAGTTAGAAATTTACTCTCTACTCTTCATCTCACAAATTGTGATAATCACCATGAGAGCCTTTTAGAAAATTTCACCAAACTGCTCCACTTCACTATGCTTAATTAGAGTTTAATGTTAATCTATTTTTTTCTGATCATCATAGACACAAGATTATTTTATAGGTTCCCTTTGTTCCAAATGGCTGTATTTATTCCTATTCTTACTCATGCTATTATCATTTTTTCCAAATTTGGGGCTTTATATCCCACTCACTTCCTGGTCATCACCTGTCTCAACACCAATCTTCAGAATCTTTGAAAGCATCCCTATGTCCCCAGATCATTATGTCCCAGGACCATTTTGTTTTAGTTTTACCTTGGCTGCTTTCCCAGAAGCTCTGAACACTGGTACTACATTTTTATCAGCCTACATTATTACCATCAGTAGGTATGGTAAAACTGGATAAAGTTTATTTCAGGATTCATGCATGTATAAAATTTTAGATCTAGTAATCATAAGCTATTTTCTTTCTTATCCTAATGCCAGAGATTCTCAATCAATCTGCATTCACATTTTTATAAGAACTGTTGGTGATTTTTTTCTTTTTTGATTTGTTTCATATGTGGCTTATCAGTGTATATTCTGTATGCCAGCTAACTATTGTCAAAACAAACTCTGCTTTGAATTGCAGTGGTGCCCAAAATTGTAGAACTATCAACATTGAATTAACATATTATGGCTGCTATGCCACATATCAATGCAATTCATTCCACATTTGTTTATTTACATGATTAACAAATACTTCCAAAGCTTCTAAACTTTTTTTTTTTTACATTTTGTAAATGTGTCTCAATGAAAGCATATTCCTAAATAAAGCGAATAGTATAAAGAGTTATTATGTACTCATTACTTAGGTCTAATCAGCATCAACATTTAGCCAATTTAGTTTCATCTATAAACCTATTTCCTCCCCACTTTCCTCTGTATAATTTTGAATATATACTCTACCTCATTATTTTATAATACATATTTCAGCATGTATATAACTTTTATAAATAAAAGGACTTTAAAATAAACCCAAAGGTAACAATCATAACTAAAAAACTCCCCAATTCCTTAATACAATCAAATATTCATCAGTGTTCAAATTCCTCTAATTGTCTTCTTCATTTTTGTAAGAGTTGATTTATCAAAATAGATTCACAGCAATCATGGATTTTAATCAATGCCAAATTTCACTAACAATTCAAGTGACACAATTAAAAAAGAGGCATAGACATAGTATTTCTTTTTTCTTGAGGTGAGTGGCATTCAAATGTAACTTAATTGCCCCATCCCTCTACATACATTTTGATTCAGGACCACACAATTATAGATTGTTCAAATGTGTATATGTAGTCAATGTAAGCAGAGAAAGAGGTGCTGAAATCTGTGGTTTCTTGGATATTATATTTGGCGAATTACCTTGGGTAAAGAGATTATATGACTAGCTTAACCCCTTTAGTCATATATTTTCCATAAATTACACACACACACACGCATACACACAGGCACAGGCAGTCTAGTTAAATCTTGTTAAACTGTTAAAAACAAGGAGTTCTGGTGAAGACCAGCATTCCTCTAGGAGAGAAAGTAGGAGTTAGTTACAGGGCCATTGTTAATTATTTTTCTTCCAGTCATATATGACTTTTGGAGAAGGAAACGGCAACCCACTCCAGTATTCTTACCTGGGAAATCTCATGGATAGAAGAGCCTGGTGGGCTACGTCCAGAGGGTCTTAAAAGAGTTGGATACCTTAGCAACTAAACAACAACATTACACAAATACACACACACACACACACACACACACACACACATATATATATAGTGAAGAAAAAATGGCAATTCACTCCAGTATTCTTTATTGGAAAATCCCATGGACAGAGGAGCCTGGCAGGCTACCATCCATAGGGTCACAAAGAGTTTGACATGACTGAAGCGACTTAACATAGCGTATATGACTTTACAGATCACTTTCCAAATAAAAGTCTGGTATTGCAAGTAGTGGGTTAAGTCTATAAAATGTATTGCTATCTCTTCCCTTTTCTCTTATTTTTCTCTCCTTGCAATATATTTGTTGAAGAAAACAAGTTACATGTCTTGTATGATTTTGTAGTCTCGATGTTTCTGTTGCCTTTCTGCGTTGTCATTTAATATGTTCTTTTATTTTTTATTGCTGCTGTTGTTTAATTTTTGTATTTCTTATAAATGAGCTTTATCAAAGACACTGATTAATTTTAATTTAGGGTTTTTTTTTAATAAGCAGGGGCTTCCCAGGTGGTGCAGTTGGTAAAGAATCCGTCTGTCAACACAGGAGATGCAAGAAATGTGGTTTCAATCCCTGAGTCAGAAAGATTCTCCGGAGTAGGAAATGGCAACCCACTATAGTGTTCTTGCTGGGATAATCCCATGGACAGAGGATCCTGGCGGGCTAGAGTCCATGGGGTTGCAGAGTCAGACACGACTGAGTGACTGAGCATGCATACACACTTCATATAGTTTTGCATAGGTATTTTGTAATTCCATCAGAAGCATATAACATCTGTGCTATTGATAATCACTAATGATCATTGCCTAGATACCTTTCCTTATAAGGGGATGCAAAGTAGTGATTACATAATACTATTATCATTTCTTTATTTATTAACTCTAAACATTTGTATAGGAAAGTCATCCTTATCTAATTCAGTTACTGTGACTGAGATACAGTCCATATAGGAAAGCCAAGATGGTATTAGGTTATTTTGCTTCAAAAGATGTATGTAGCTTCCTTGGGCTTTTTCCTGGTGACTCAGTGGTTAAGAACCTACCTGCAATGCAGGATCCATAGGAGATGCGGATCAATCTCTGTTCCGTGTTTACACTAACTGGGTATATTGTAAACATGCTATTCATTTCATTGGTAACTTTTTAATTTGACTAGATCAAGAAAATTTAATTTCTCAATTGTTTAGTTGAAATAAAAAAATGACTTCCCCCTTGGCTATTCTTTTACTCACTATTAGAAAATTCTGTGATGCTAAAATTCTGTGATATTACCTTTTTAACAGTGACTCATTCACAAATAATTTTTATCTATTATTCTCAAGATTCAATAATACTACTTAGCATTGTATAGACTTGAATTATTTACAAAGCAAGCTTTAGTGCATGTTCTATTGTTAGAATATATCCTAATTTTGCAGTTCTGGAATATTTATTAGTATATTCAATTTTCAACCATTGTTAATTCTACAAATATTTGGATAATCTATGGTGATGTGATAAAGCAGAAGATTTTTTCTGATTTGTAAAATACTTTTGAAGGTGAAACACATACACAGGACATGTACACATCATATGTTGATAGTTTAGTTATTGCAAAATGAATAAACACATGTGAATATTACCCAGGTCAAGAAATAATGGTATTCTCATGTTCTCCTCTCTTTCCTTCTTAAATTTCACCTCAAATTTACCATTATATATTTAAAATTTTTTCTACTTCTGAACATTTATAAGTTGAATCATAAATATGAATTATGATTTTTGTTGTTCAAAGTGTTTATGAAACTCTTTTGTGTAGTCGTTTGCAATTTCTTAACTTTTTTCTTTTTCCATTTCATGAATTGCATTTTAAAAAACTTTTTTCTTACTCTTGATGGACAGATTATTTCCAGAAAGACCAATTATGAGTAGTGTTATTGTAAATATAGTCACTTATTTCTTGGTACATATGTACATAATTTTTTGATAGACACATTCCTAGGAGTAGAATTGCTGGATATGTCATGTTTAATAGATAATGCCAAAAAAAAACCATATTTCAAAATAAACTGTAACAGTTTCACTCTCATTAATAATACATGAGAATTCCATGCTTCTTTCCCATCATACCAATGCTTTCTCTTGTCTTTTCTCTTTTTCTTTTTTTCATTTATAGTTAGCCACTCCAGAGGATGTAGAGTGGTAGCTACTTGGAAGAAGATTAAAGATTCTAAGTGTCCAGGCTCAGGAAACAATCAGACTTGGGCAGATAGTAGGAGGAGCAGATGTGGTGGGGCTGTGGCTGAGCATCAAGGGCTCAATTTTAGACAGGTGATGTTTGAGGATTTCATGAAATGTCCAGATGGAAGTGCATACAGCAGTCTTCATTCTTGGAAGTTATTTAGGCAAGAAATTAACATTTGAGGGTAGTCATATTTACAGCGATATATATACAGAGTACATCATGAGAAATGCTAGGCTGGATGAAGCACAACCTAGAATCAAGACTGCCTGGAGAAATATCAATAAACTCAGATATGCAGATGACATACCACACCCTTATGGCAGAAAGTGAAGAAGAACTAAAGAGCCTCTTGATGAAAGTGAAAGAGGAGAGTGAAAAAGCTGGCTTAAATCTCAACATTCAGAAAATGAAGATCATGGCATCCAGTACCATCACTTCATGACAAATAGATGAGGAGACAATGGAAAGAGTGACAGACTTTATTTTGGGGGGCTCAAAAATTACTGCAGATGGTGACTGCAGCCAGGAAATTAAAAGATGCTTGCTCTTTGGAAAAAAAGTTATGAACATAGACAGCATATTAAAAAGTAGAGACATTACTTTGCCAACAAAGGTCCATCTAGTCAAAGCTATGGTTTTTCCAGTAGTCATGTATGGATGTGAGAGTTGGACCATAAAGAAAGCTGAGCACCGAAGAATTGATACTTTTGAACTGTGGTGTTGGAAAAAACTCTTGCGAGTCCCTTGAACTGCAAGGAGATTCAAAAAGTCCATCCTAAAGGAAATCAGTCCTGAATATCATTAGAAGGACTGATGCTGAAACTGAAACTCCAATACTTTAGCCACCTGGATCTGAAGAACTGACTCATTTAAAAAGGCCCTGATGGCTGGGAAAGATGGAAGGCAGGAGGAGAGGGGATGGCAGAGGATGAGATGGTTAGATGGCATCACCGACTTGATGGACATGAGTTTAAGCAAGTTCCAGGAGTTGGTGATGGACAGGGAAGCTTGGTGTTTTGCAGTTCATGGAGTCGCAAAGAGTCAGCGACGGAACTGAACTGAGTCAGATAATATTGCCAAGGGAGAGAGAGTTGACTGAAGAGAGATGTACAAGAAACAAGTACTGAACATTCCATGAAGAGAATGTGTAGATGATAAATAATTTAGGAAAAGAGATTTAAAAGGAGGAGCTGATAAGGTAAGAGGAAAATCAGATGTGCATGGTGTCTCAAAAATAAAAAATGCATATTTTAAGAAGGAGTTGTTGAGTTTTTTCAAATGCTATCGAAACCAAAATGGAGTAAAATCAAATAACTGACAATTAGCTAATAAAATTGGTAACTACAAGAGACCTTGATATGAAAAGCCATGGTAGGATAGTAAGAAAGGGAGCTCAATTTTGTGAGCTCCAAAAGCAATGGAAGAATCACTGAAAGTAGGAGTCTAGGCAACTATTTCTGAGTTATTTTGTCTTCTCTTTTGTATACACCTGTTTCCTGTGGTCTGTCAGTAGTAAGATTCAACATTTTTTTAAGTCTCATTCTCATTCTCTTTGGGAAAGTAAATAACCATAAATTATATGCCAAAGCCTTTGACTGCGGATCACAATAAACGTTTGAAAATTCTGGAAGACATGGGAATACCACACCACCTGACCTGCCTCTTGAGAAATCTGTATGCAAGTCAGGAAGCAACAGTGATAACTGGACATGGAACAACAGACTGGTTTCAGATAGGAAAAGGAGTACGTCAAGGCTGTATATTATCACCCTGCTTATTTATCTTCTATGCAGAGTACATCATGAGAAATGCTGGACTGGAGAAGCACAAGCTAGAATCAAGATTGCTGGGAGAAATATCAATAACCTAAGAAATGCAGATGACACCACCCTTAGTGTGGCAGAAAGTGAAGAGGAACTAAAAAATCTCTTGATGAAAGTGAAAGAGGAGAGTGAAATGTTGGCTTAAAGCTCAACATTCAGAAAGGAAGATCATGGCATCCAGTCCCATCACTTCATGGGAAATAGATGGGGAAACAGTGGAAACAGTGTCAGACTTTATTTTTTTGGGGTTCCAAAATCACTGCAGATAGTGATTGCAGCCATGAAATTAAAAGATGCTTACTCTTGGAAGAAAAGTTATGACCAACCTAGATAGCATATTCAAAAGCAGAGATATTACTTTGCCGACTAAGGTCCGTCTAGTCAAGGCTATGGTTTTTCCAGTGGTCATGTATGGATGTGAGAGTTGGACTGTGAAGAAAGCTGAGCACCAAAGAATTGATGCTTTTGAACTGTGGTGTTGGAGAAGACTCTCGAGAGTCCCTTGGACTGCAGAGAGATCCAACCAGTCTGTTCTGAAGGAGATCGGCCCTGGGATTTCTTTGGAAGGAATGATGCTAAAGCTGAAGCTCCAGTACTTTGGCCACCTCATGTGAAGAGTTGACTCATTGGAAAAGACTCTGCTGCTGGGAGGGATTGGGGGCAGGAGGAGAAGGGGACGACAGAGGATGAGATGGCTGGATGGCATCACTGACTCGATGGACGTGAGTCTGAGTGAACTCCGGGAGTTGGTGATGGACAGGGAGGCCTGGCGTGCTGCGATTCATGGGGTCGCAAAGAGTCCGAGATGACTGAGCAACTGAAATGAACTGAACTGAAATTTTATTTTAAAAGGAACAAAAACTAGAAAACATGGAAGATAATTTAAGTGATTTTTCCGTATTTCTTTGTTTTCAGTTTAAAAATTTGTCATTGGAGAGTAACTTGGAAGGTCAACATTTGCACATGTTGTGGTTCCCAGGTGATAAAGGATGAAAAGGTTTTAAATCATTCACTGTGAATTACTCAAGTATTTCTGGAAAAAGACCAAGATATGCCATTAGAAACTGATATATAGCTATGGCTAAAGTCCAAGTCAATAGTGTCTTACATCACAGGAAAAGTTGTAAGTCAATAGTGCAGTAATGCAAAATGTGCTGTCATGTCTTGAGACAAATAGGTTTTATATACATTTAATATGATAATGAATCATATAATAGTTGATGGTTTTAAAACTCTCACAGTTATCCATTGTGTCAAAAAAGAAGAAGAATTGAATGCGTTGTAAAATACAGAGACAGTGGACAGACCCTTTGTTAAATATCGTGTTGTGTTTTCAACTTATTGAAATTATTTAGTGACCTCTACCAATAGATAATTAATTGTGGAAATAGAAATGTGTAATTATATTTTGATTTATATTTTAGATTATATACATTTGAGAAATATGATTTTATGTAAACTTAACACTCAAAAATTACAGTGAATTGCTGTAATTAAAAAATTTAAACATGTTCGAAGCATATGAAAGCATAAGGAGAAAATGTCACTTGGCCAGTAATAATCCATTATCCTACTACCTATTGTGGAATATGGTGTAATCACTGTATCACCCCAATGTGAAAATGGTTTGGTGCTATTCTCGTAATGTTACACTGTAAGTTTAAAAGGTCTCTGTGCTTTTAATCTTCAATATTTGGAATAGAAGAGTTAACAAAGCATATCCTCTTGCGAAATCTACTAACAGAATTTACTAAGAGACAAATGAGGCTTTTGTAAGTAGTGATCTGACTGGTGATTTAGAAATGCTTTTTCAGGGTATGTTTTTATGTCTCATTTATTATAAATAAATCTGCAGACACGGCTGATGCTTGTGTCTGACAAATTCAAGTCTTCTGAAATACTGTAGCCACACATGCTTTCTATATTTACTACTTATTAGTAAAGCCAATTGGTCTTTGTGATGATACAACTACAATGAAGGAAAATATAATATCTCTGATTCTTGCTCTTTGTGCACTACCCACTCTTTTGGTCATTTTCCACCTTTTTATACTGCACTATACTGCTGAACTTCAAGTCCATTTTCTTCCACTTTTCAAGATGCCAATATTCTGCACATTGTTTGGAAACTATTCATTAATCTATTAATTAATCTACCCAATTACAGTTCTAACATGGATGATAAATTGAAAAATACAGCTTAATCAGCTGGCATCTTACGTTGACTGTAACATGACAAATACTTTAGATTTCATCACAAACAAGACTGAGGCAGTTTTTTAAAAAAACTTGAGAATATGTTTTAGAACTATTCAGACTAGAACTCTGATTAGACCTGTTTTCTTCTAAATTATATTCAAAAGCAAGATTCCTCCTTTCCCTATTCTTATGAACTGAATGTCTTCTAGTCTTCTACAATGACATCATTTTCTAGCCATTTCTATGTTTCAAAGATATTAATTTCAAGGTATCTGACAACAATAGAAGTGCAAATACATAAGAACCAAGAAATCTTCTCTTTTACTTAACAGATTATAGGGAATCTGTGACACTCCCTTCAATAATATGCAGCAGCAGAGATAAATGTCATTGAAACTTAACATTCCTATTCATATATCAATAACCAAATACTTTATTTTCTCATTTTAATGTTCTTAGAAGTGTAACAGTTGCTCATAACTCTATTCCTAGTGCTTAAAAAAATCTTTGTAGAAAAAACTTTTAATAGACAACAAGTGAGTGAATAAATATTGAATATTTTCAGACCTCTTGAAAAGGAGTGAGACATAGCCATTACCTAAATGCCAAAACTGTCATGTTAAATTTCTTGGTTGGGATAGTAATTATGAGTGAGAACATACTGAATGGTACATAAACTTAGAAAGATATTATCTAGGTCATTTATCTCTCATAAATGACATCTAATATCTTGCCTATATTTTTACAAGAGAATAAAGCATTAGCCTAAAATTTTGCTGGATATACTGGGAACTCATGAGATGCCCAGTTTTACATAACTATTGAGGTATGTCTGCATAATTTTCAAAAATTTAAAAGTCATACTCTTTCAACAACCATATCCTCTAGAGGTTTTTAAGAATTCCTTCTCTGCTCACTCACTGTTTATTCTCTCACTTTCACTAATTGCAGCAACTATTTCTACAGCTTTTGCTTCCCATTACTACCTCTCACCCATATCTACTTACAGAATAATAGGCCACACTTGAACTGAAAAAAAAATTTCATAAGCAACATCCGACCAAGTTTTCCTACTGGCATATCAACCATGAATATTTCCAATGTGGTCTGAAAAATTCTTTTTTTCACTTCACTTTTATGACTTAGCAGTCTCATTTTGTGGTCGTATAAATGATACACTTTAAAAAAAAGCAATATGGTTGAGTATGAGAAACTATACAGCAATAAGTTCTGATTCCATGTTTTCCCATTCTATTCACTCTTTCTTTTATTAATCTGAATAACACATAAGCATATGAATTAAGAGCTCTCACAGAAGTTACAGTTACATCAGGGCCTACTACTGGCTGAAGCTTTATGGTTTTGTTAAGAGCACAGAGGCAAAACAATTTTTATGACAACTAATTGCATATAAGTATGATATATAAATGATTTGAGTCATTTCCAATTTTGCTGGCTCTATTTCCACCAGTTAAAATAACTCCCAAAAAGCCTGGGACTTGCTGTAGCATCTACTGCATTCCAGAAAGGAAAACAATATTACAGATATCCTTTTTGGCTGTTCTTTATAGACAAAATGAATGATTTTTACTTATTAAGCTGTCAACAATATTTTACATATGAATAATTTACTAGAATGATGTTAGTTATTTTAATTCTCTTCTTGTCTTGTTTATTTTTATTTTAAAAGAAAAATAGTCTTCAAAACAGAAATTTAGCTAGGAGTTATTTAAATTACTACGTACTTAAAGAATGACCTACTACTGACTTAACTTTCTACTTATGCAAGATGTTTGTTCAAGAACCAGGAAATACTGACAATTCACCAAACTTGTCCACTGCTAACCCAGAGGTAAATTTTATCATCATGTAAATTTTAAATGTGCCAAGTATTTCTCTGGTGGTTCAAATGGTAAAGAACTTGTCTGTAATGCAGAAGACTGGAGCTTGATACCTGAGTTGGGAAGATCCCCTGGAGAAGGGAATGGCTACCTATTCCAATATACTTGCTGAAAAATTCCATGGACAGAGCGGCCTGGTGGGCTATAGTCCATGGAGTTGCAAAGAGTCAAATATAACTAACACTTTCACTTTTTCATGTATTTCCAACTATGAATCACCTCTTTTCTAAAGTCATTTAAACTCACATGATAGAGCTAGTCCTGAACTTGAGGCACATGATTAAAATATATATTCAAGAACTACATATTTCCTCACTGCAACAGAAAGAAACTTGAAAGAAGAATATTTGGAGTGAAGGAGGGAAAAATGTGGGTGTAGAAACTCATGGCTCTTATTACTGTTACTATTATCATTGCAGTTGTTACCTTTAATGATAAAATCAGTATCAAATAACCAATGTATTTAATTTATCATTTTATTCATATGCACAAATGAAATGTTATTCTCTTCTTTTCCTTTTAGAATACTAAAAAGTACTTTGGAAATAGTGTTCTATAATTTTCCTATTTCAGTATTATTCCCTTCCCTCAAACTGTGCACAGTTTCTTAAGAAAAAAAAATCTAAATAATCATATAATATCTTTATTTTTCCCATAAATTTAGGAAACAGATATTCCCTAATATAGGGGAAAGAGTGGAAATAGTGTCAGATTTTATTTTTGGGGGCTCCAAAATCACTGCAGATGGTGACTGCAGCCATGAAATTACTCCTTGGAAGGAAAGTTGTGACCAACCTAGATAGCATATTTAAAAGCAGAGACATTACTTTGCCAACAAAGATCCGTTTAGTCAAGGCTACAGTTTTTTCAGTGATCATGTATGGATGTGAGAGTTGGACTGTGAAGAAGGCTGAGTGCTGAAGAATTGATGCTTTTGAACTGTGGTGTTGGAGAAGACTCTTGAGAGTCCAACCAGTCCATTCTAAAGGAGATCAGTCCTGGGTGTCTTTTGAAGGACTGATGCTAAAGCTGAAACTCAAATACTTTGGCCACCTCATGTGAAGACTTAACTCATTGGAAAAGACTCTGATGCTGGGAGGGATTGGGGCAGGAGGAGAAGGGGATGACAGAGAATGAGATGGCTAGATGGCATCATCGACTCAATGGACATGAGTCTGAGTGATCTCCAGAAGTTGGTGATGGACAGGGAGGTCTGGTGTGCTGCGATTCATAGGGTGGCAAAGAATCGGACATGACTGAGCGACTGAACTGAACTGAATATATAAAGAAGTTCTAGAGACTAACTGTTTTTAAAAGGCATCTATTTGATTCAGCTTTCAAATTGTGGTAAACATTTTGAAACATTTCACTTAAGTGCTTATTACTTTAAGATTTGAGGAAAAACAATTTCAAATTTTTGCTCCAGTGTGAATTTTCATTGTGTCTACCACAAAATGAGCCAAATACTACTTTTCATTTTAATCTCATAGTTTTTGAAAACCTAGAGAGTAGGAAATGTAGTTGTTTAGTGGGAGGATAGACAATAAAAGTAGATTTATGATATCAAGAACTCAAGAGCTTAAGACCAAAGCTAAAAAACATAAGAAGTGAAAAAAACAAATGATATCAACATCCTATCCTAGCTAACAGGACATAGATTGCATAATTGTTTAATCAAGTAGATTAAGAACTGCACAGCCTTGAGTCTGCTGTTATGTTTGTTATACCTTTTAAAAAAACAAAACAAACAAACAAAAAAAAACTAGCAAGTAAAATGAACAATAACAGCATCACATAATTTCTTGAGTTACATAACATGTTTGGGTTTCTTAAATTACTTTTAAGTTTTTACCACAATTGGTCTCAAAGCACAGTTTCAATTGTTTTGTTCTTTCTTCACTGAATTCTCTTAATACTCAGATATAGCATGAAAATAAAACCAAAAAGAGCATACTTTTAATTTTTGTAGTATCTTTTTCATTTTAATTTAAAATTTGATATTTAAAAACTTACATGTTCAAATGTAAAAAGGAATACTGAACTAGAAAATAATGGCTGGAGCATAAATTTAGGATAGTTGTTTTCAGCATAGTTTGACATCTCAGAGTATTTTATGGATTCTCAAAAAAAAAAAAAAAACAAAACAACTTGCCTAGGGTTATATTCCCACTCTTGTATTTAAGACCTGTGTATCCTTAATCTCTCTGTTTCTGTTTCCATATTTATAAATAGCAGATTATTACTGTGTTTTACTAGCATTGTTTTCCAATTCCTTATGATGAAGGAAGTAGATGACAGCAGTAGCATACACAAATCTAGTGAATTGTTTAAGGAATAGCACTGATTTAGATACTAGTTATTGGATATAATTTGATGTTTATTTAAAATTATGTTTCATTGTGAGGATATACAATCAAGGTGAAATGTGACCTTTCAAATACTACTGCAAATGAGACAGTCTAATAACTTCATAAGACAATGCAAATAATTGAGATATATTACTCATTTAGTCTTTTATTACATTTACACTATGATATCTAAACTTTTTATTTGCATTGAAAAAAAACAATTATGTTTCCTATATTTGCATCCGTGATAAAAACATTTTTAAAAAAATGTGTGAGGATTTTAAGCAATGTGATTTTTACTAGAAAACATTTAAAAATATCAGCATGTATGAAGGTGAAAGCAAACAAAGAGGGATAAAACAAGATATCAAAACCACCATGGAACATCCAAAAGGATCAAGATGGATTGCCTGATTCACTGTGAGACACCTAACTTCAAATATTTGCCACTAAAGTCCTGTTACAACCATTTGATGTGGAAAATATGGAATTAGCAGATTGTGTAAAACATGTGAAATCTTATCCTGTTACAAAGATAAATGCTACAGATAGTTCTAGACAGAATTGTCAAAACTGGGTAGTATTCTTATTTTCAATTATAAAAGCAATCCCAATGAGCTAGGAAGAGTTGGATGAAATAAACTCACAGATAAAATAACTCAGAACTTGATTTCCTTTTAATAGGATAAAAACTCAAAAACTGGGTAATGTATCACTGACTGTTACAAACAAAGGAAGTGTGAGTAATTCTCAGGGAGAACATGAACACAATCTAGCTCCTTGGTCTTTTGGCTTTCTCATCTCTCTTTAACTCTCTTCTCCCCACACTGCAGCTTTGAAACTCTTTCCAGGTTTGTTTATCTCAAATGATCAGATATATAGAACTGGTAGGCATAAAATTCAGCTCTTACTGATGCCTAATAAAAGCAGAACGTCTTTCTCATTAAGAACATACTCAATAATACATATATACAATTATAAGTGCACCGCACATTCATTTTCCTTTTTGCTAAGAATTGCACAAAATAATTTTTATTATCCCGTGTCTGTGTGTGTGTGAAATTTGTACCAGTATTAAAAACAAGAATATGCTTTTGAAGTGCTTCAGGCTTGGACTCAGGGTTCGGAAGCTCCTCTCTCACTTCAGGCAGAGGGAAAGTGAAAGTGAAGTCATTCAGTCATGCCGGACTCTGCGACGCCACAGACTGTAGCCTACCAGGCTTTTCCATCCATGGGATTTCAAGAATACTAGAGCGGGCTGCCCTTTCTTTCTCCAGGAGATCTTCCCTACCCAGATATTGAACCTGGGTCTCTTGCATTGTGGGCAGATGCTTTACCGTCTGAGCCACCAGGGAAATCTTTAAGTGCTTATATTGAAGAAAATTTAACAGAGGTTTTCTAGAATTTGATAATTCTAATTTTACCAATAACAAGTAGTGAAGCTGAAACTTTTCTAAATTAAAAAAAAAATCAGAATTCATCAGCATATTAAAAATTTTATAGCATGAGCAAGTTGAATTTATCCGTGGAATGCAAGGATAAGTCAATACATATTGACTGCATTAACAGAACGAAGAAAAATATACACACACACTTAATCACTGCAATTGGTTCAGAAGAAACTGACAAAATTCCATATCTTTGCATGATGGAAGCACTCAAAATCTAATAATGGAAGAGAGTAACTTGAACATAATAACAATAAAAAAAGTAAAAAGTCACAGCAACTTCATACCCATGGTGAAATATAGAAAGCTTTTCCTCTTAGATCATGAAAAAGAGCAGCATGTCTGGTTTCATCACTCCTATTTAACATGGTAGTGGAAGTTCTACCAGAGAAATTAAGTAAGATAAAGAAATAAACAGTATCCAAACTGAGAAAGAAGAAGTAAAAGTATCTCTGGTCACAGATGCTTTTATCTTATATACAGAAAACGCTATAAACTCCACTCAGAAGATCTGAATTAATAAGTGAATTCGTCAAAGTAGCAGCCCACAAGGCCAAGCTAGAAAAATAAGTTTCATTTCTGTTACAATAACAAATATTAGTCTGAAAGCAAATTAAAAAATCAACTCCACTTACAATAGCATCAAAAATAATTAGTATTTATGAATTAACTAAGAAGATAATTGTGAAGAAAGAAAACTATATGACATTGATAACATAAATAATTTAAATAATTAAATTATATATCATTTAAATAAATTAGATACATGGAAACTTGTTGCCCATAAACAGGAGAATAACTAAATCAATGTTGCTGTATTCAAATAATAGAAAATTATATAGTGGTCAAACAGAACAAATTATAGCTACACATAATAATATGGATACTTCTCACAATCATAATACTAAGTAAAAGATTTAGGACAGATTACTTCTGCATGATTTCATTTTATGTAAATATTTAACTCATACAAATATGGAAAAAAAGCCAAGGAATAACATGCAGTTAGAACCATAATTACTTTGGGGGGAAAGAGAAGTTCCTAATTTGGAATACAGAAATAGTAATTTTCTGCATGGCAAAGCTTCAGGTTATGCTTGGTGGTTGGTAAAATGAAAACCTACTTTAAAAGAAAAAAATAAATTCTAATTTGTGTTTTTCTTTATAGAATTTTTATATGTTATTTTCTCACTCTTTAAGAATTAAATAGGGAAATATTTTTTAAGTGGTGTAAGCAAAAAAAAAAGAACATTATGAGAGATAATCTTAGAGTTATAAATAACAGGTCAAAAATTTTAAAATAATAAGAACTTCAGAAAGAAAGAATAGTAGGAGAGGGAGATGAAGGACCATTTACTCAAACTGAAGGAAGTTACAAGCCTTTCAGTCAAACTGAAGATCACAAAACTACAACTCAAATCTTAGCTCTTGCCTTGGCACAGGGGCCTCTTAAAGAGAAAACAGAAATAAGTCCAAGAAAGGGTAGGCAATACTGGGTGCTAAGTGACTAAAAAAGAAGTACTGACCATAATTTATAAACATTCTCCCTGTTTATTTATAAAAATACAAGGTAGAGAAATTCCTGGTCATGGGGGAATTGGGGGTGTGTGAGGAGGGACCTGCCTGAGATTAGATGACAATACCAGCCAAATAACAACTTTTAATCTCCCCTTATAGCTTCTCACTTCCCTTACTCCATCTCTGGAGAAATCAAAACCTTGGGATAGGTGTCATGTTAAACAGCATTTTCTCATGAAAATTGGAGTTTTGTAGTAGATTTTTTTTTTTTACTGTAAAAGTTTGAGCTTTTGGTGGTTATGGACTTATATAGATGGTTCTGTGCACTAACATCTGAAATATATTAATAGTAGATTTTTTAAAATATAATTTTGTTAAAATACCTAAGTTACTGATATGGTTGTGAGGGAGATAAAAATAGGCCAACTCCATATATGTCACTCTGGAGTAAGGACTAATTTGAGCTAAAGACATTTGAAAATCAATAAATGCAGGGAAAGACTTTCAGCAAACCCCTTTGTCTGCCTTAAAACAGATTCTACCATACAAAAAAAGAAGAAGAAAAAATAGCCTTAAATCCCTTCACTGAGAATTTCATCTACCAGGTAAGATTAACTTTTTATCACAGGAGAGGAAATATCTTGATATGGAGAGTCACCAGACCAAGACAGATATTGTCACAAAGTATCATGTCTTCCATCTATTCTCCTAAGAGACCATTTATCTTTCCTAAAAATCATTTTTTCTTCCATATGTAACCTTTCTCTCAGTCTGTTTCCCTTACTAAAAATTAATAAATATTTAGCCTTTTCTCCTAGTAATCTGATTTTAGTTTTACAGGCCTTTTAAATTCTGAACCTAAGAGAATCTGTTGTTGTTTAGTCACTAAATCATGTTGGACTCTTTCGTGACTCCATAAACTGTAGCCTGCCAGGTCCTCTGTCCATGGAATTTCCCAGGCAAGAATACTGGAGTGGGTTGCCCCAGGGGATCCTTCTAACCCAGGGATTGAACCTGCATCTCCTGCATTGGCAGGTGTAACCCTAACCCAAGAGAAAAAGTTTTTCATCTGCTACAATTAAAAATTCTAAATGATGATAAAAATAATGAATAAATTATTTATGTCATAACTGATAAGCCATTCTGTATACAAGTTTTGCATATAAGTTTTGCTTGTAGTTGTATTTTCTTTTCTGAGTTACTCAGCAAAAGTAATTTCAGCCAGCATGTTTTGCATTACTTTTGCTTTATGGAATAATGGTTTCCAAGTGTAATCTAATTATTTCACCTTAATGACTTCAAATTTGTGGATACATTTTACAAAACAGAAATTGTGATTATACTAGAATTTATGAAAATTAAATTTTATCAACTCATGCTAAATCATTTCTTTAATTACAACTGGGTTAACCATATGCTTAACTCCATAAATGACACACTAATTTAATGATGAGCAATAGTGGTTGTTATAGAGGCCTGTGAGAATGAAACACAAGAGGCAACTTTGAAAGAAGAAAAAGACCATTTGGCTAAACTTTAATTAACACTTAACATAACAAATGCCAATGAGTCCTGGCAGTAATTGAGTATATTTTCACTGATAAGTATTAATACCCTGAATACAACTTTATTCTAGTTGAGCTTTTCAAATCTGAATTAGCTACTGTCTGTTCTAAATTCCAAAATGTTTATTGCCTATAGTTCTTTTCCTCCACTTTATATTCAACTATTGTTTTAAAATTACAATTAAGGATATGAGAACTCCCTTTTAAGTTCTGTGAACATGATATAAAAAAAAACTTCTGATATGAGTGTCCAGTTAGGTGCAAGTACTATAACATACTATTAAAAAAATGGCACTGTCTTTGAAGATAGATATGGGATGCTTCACCATCTGCCTCATGTTGTCTCAGGCAAAAATTCTAATCATTCCAATGCCACTATTCTCATCTATAACTGAACTAATCATCAACTAGCAGAGCTCCTTATAAAATGTTGGCATCATGATTATTACCAAAAATAAATGCATTGGAAACAGTAAATTTGGTTCATCTATGTTTATTCACTCACACGTCTTCATAGATTTACATATTATTACTTCAATTTCATTATCCCTTATTTGAAAAACACTTGAAATCTAGCTGTGTTTTGGATTTCAGGTTCTAAATTAGATGATGCTGTTAGCAGAGTCTGGAAGAACACCTAGTGTCAATCATATATCTGCATTGAAACATATAATTATTTATACCAACAGTAGTAAATAGACAATAAATCATCCGATCTCTTTTTAGGTTATTCTTTGTACAAAATTCATTTTCTGCAAAATTAAAAAAAAATAACATTTGGGGCTTTATGAATTTCAGAATTATGAATAAATATGGTAGCTATATGCCTTATTTCAAACTGAGACACTTTTGACAGTAAAAATGGTTATGCCTGGACCACAACTGATTCATAAGTTTGTCCCAGTAAGAAGGGATAGTCATAAATAAAGACTGAGGAACTGATTGATAAAGCATTGTTCTTGGCATTTTGGAAGTACTAATGGTGTATTATGTTTGTTTAGTTACATTATTTATTTTCCTGTCTACTTGTTTATTTATACTACAGCCTGGTTCCTTTAAACAAATAAATGAATGACAAAGTGATTTACTTCTTATAGGTTGGAATCTCAAGACAAATCTACGTTTGAATTATTGCCTTGCCTATTGCTACATATGTGACACTGGCAAGTTACTATGACTATGTATTGGTTTCCTATAAAATACAGGTTATAACACTATCAACTTTGTAGGATTGTTTTGAAGACCAAATGAGATAATATATACTAAGACCTTACTGAAATATCCCCAATAAATACACTCAAAATATGAAGACAAAGTAGCAGTATCCTACTTTTCTATACCTGACCCTGATGCTGGGAAAGATTGAAGGCAAGAGAAAGGGACAACAGAGGATGAGTTGGTTGCATGGCATCACTGACTTGATGGACATGAGTTTGAGCAAGCTCCAGGAGTTGGTAATGGACAGGGAAGCCTGGCATGCTGCAATCCATGAGGTCGCAAAGAGTTGGACATGAGGGAGTGACTGAACTGACTGAAAGCAACACAAAGCAAAATATAAATTGCAAATGTATAGATGTAAATTTATTGGATCTACTGTGATCTTCCAAAATTAAATTTCACTTCCCAGGCATATGACTTGATCACACTTTAGTGAAGATTTGTAACTGTCTTTGAAATTGTATGTGGCCATTTGATTTTATGGCCAATGGAAGATAAGCAGAAGAGCATGTGCCACTTCTGAGCAGAAGGCTTTAAGAGACAGTATATGGTTTGTCACCTTCCTGTCCCACGAGAGGATGACTAATGATGCTCCAGACCTAGAAGTTATGTTAGATTAAGTTAATATTAGTTAAGTCCCATGATAGAGTAGCAGATAAACCTTTGTTTTAAGCCTAGAAGATTTGGAAGTTGCTTCCTTCTAGAATATAGACTAGCATTGCATGATAGAAATACATGTGTATATGTATATGTATATACATATACATATATATATGGAGACTGGGGAGAGAAAGAGATGGGGAGAGAGAGAGATGGAGAGTGGGAGAGAGATCAATTTTGTCCTCAAAGAGATCTGTTGAAATCCTTACCTCTGGCACTGGTGAATATGACTTGGAAATATGTTCTTTGCAGATGAATCAAGTGAAGGGAGAAGGAAATGGCAAGCCACTCCAGTATTCTTTCCTGGAGAATCCCATGGACAGGGGAGCTGGTGGGCTGCTGTCTATAGTGTCGCAGAGTCAGGCATAACTGAAGTGACTTAGCATTCATCCCATGCATTGGAGAAGGAAATGGCAACCCACTCCAGACTCTTGCCTGGAGAATCCCAGGGACAGGGGAGCCTGGTGAGCTGCCATCTATGTGGTCACACAGAGTCAGACATGACTGAAGTGACTTAGGAGCAGCAGCAGCATCAAGTGAAGACAAAGTCATCCTGGATTAGGCTGAGCCTTAATTCAGTGAGTTAATGCAGTAAATTAATTATACTCTTAAAAGAAAAGGGAAGGAAAAAAAAAGAAGGAAGGGAGGGAAAAAAAAGGGGGAAAATGTGGATATAAATTATTTTAAAGAGCAGTGTTAGTTAGAGAATAGAGAAAATACAGTTAGAACATTTATCCCTAGGAACAACAGCCAAAAAAAAATAACCCCTTTTTTTCTCACTTTGATCATCACTATGAGAAGTAGATTATCAATGAACTGCCTAGTATGATCCACAAGAGTTCACCTCAGATTTGCTAGTACTATCTAGTCTAATCAAATGAGCTAACCACTAGTAGTTCAAATGACTTTACTTTTCAAAGTAACTTTGGATTCTACTGATTTAAGAATGTTCTCTTTTATATAATGATTTTCATTGTCTAAGAGACACTAACGAATTTCAAAATATGTCTTCCTCTCCTACACCTAATTTTCCCCCCATTTAAAGCCCACTCAATTTGGCCCACTTGACTCATATCTCACTATAAATGTAAGAACATCATCTTAAATTGATTGCTAGGTTTGAATGTTTAAATGTTGAATGTAATATTTTCACAGAAATATTTTATATTCATTCCACAAACTCTGACTTTTGGCTTTTTATTAATACATGTTAAAATAGTTGAATTCAGTGAGGATATTTTAATATTTTAAAAAATATCAGATCATTGATTAATATCATTTTAATAGAGGTCAAAATTTCCATTTTTGTCCAACACACAAAACACCAATTTATCAAAAAAGGTTTGCCAAGGTCAAGGATTTTTTTAAATCCCTGTGCTGGGATTTTTTTTTTTTTAACCCCATCCCATTGCCACTCTGCTCTTTAAACATTATAAGCCAACAGTGTTTGATCAGGAGCTTTTTACAACTGTGCACAATTTTGCCATGGCAGTGGAGTTGTATATTCAGTATAGAGTAGGATCCTATAAAAACTGCCTCAGAAGATAGGTTTTGTAGGGTTCATTTTCAAGAAGATGGGTCTAACTTGCTGCTTGAAACTGACAATTCTGTGCCTAATTGAGCATGCAGTTACACTTGAACACACTGCAGCATTTTCATCCAGTATCTTAGACAGCATGAAGCCCCAGGGCATTGAGCAGGTTAGGAGCAGTGTAAGAAAATCTGGCAAAATCTTGAGAGTCTGCATTGATTTGCACTCCAGTTACTACCCAATTCTGCATTTTTTGCCTTTTTTATATCAGCATGCTAGTAATCCAAAAGCCATAAAATCAAGATTAATAAACTAAAATATTATCTTCTATTAAGAATAAATATTACTTAAGATTTGTGTATTTTCATATACTTTCTTATTGCTTAAACCTGTAAAATGGACTCAGCAGTATGTGTAAAAATTTGGTGAACTTTTCAAGTTCTTGAACTTTAGGTAGCAGTAACATGGGATTTTGTACTAGAAAAGGAGGCTGTATTTCAGTTCTGCTTCACAAATGACAAAATGATATGTCATTTGACATGTAGGCTCATTTGTTTAGTGGTAGCTGCTAACCCACAATGCATTTGATTGTCCTCTGGAACTTGATAAAGTGTTTTAATTCACTGAATGAAAGTTATAATAGTTATTACAGTGTTTCTGATGTATTTAGCTATTTTAAATTTAAAGAAAAGGACTTCTCCATAAACGTAGAAAAGTAATCACAAAAAATTATATCCAATCTGTCATGAAATTTTGCTAATAGTAATATAAAGAAAGAAATAAAAATGATATCAATCCTCATGGACAAAGAGAAAGGGGGAGGGAATGAGAGTAGAGATGTCAATATATTTTGGAAGATCAGGTGAGCAGATAGAAAATTGGTAACCGGCTTATCAGAGTGAAAAATGCAACCTCAGTGCTCACAGAAGGCAATATCAAGAGAAGAAAGCTGATTCTTTTTGTGGAATCCCAGAAAAGCTTAGCAATGAGTGACACTAAGAACCTTAGAAAGGGAAGATAAAGTGTGGTTATGAAATGGATCATTGCGTGAGAACTTGTGAAAAAAGCTGCTAAACACTAAGTCTCCACCACCTTACCTGCAAATTCATTGAGCTACTCTTTCAATGTGCGTGTGTGCTTAGTAGCCCTCCAGCTCCTCTGTCAATTGAATTTTCCTGGCAAAAATACTGGATAGATTGCCATTTCCTTCTCCAAGGGATCTTCCTGATGCATGGATAGAATCTGCATCTGCTGTGGCTTCTGCATTGGCAGTTGAATTCTTTAGCACTGAGAAACCCATACAACACTCTCAAAATACCAGGAAATCATTCCTTAAGGATAACTGACAAACAAAACAAAACTTAGGACTCAGGGAAATCAGGGGCAAAAATACAAGTGTTTCCATGGCAGCTTCATATGAAAGCATCATCATCCGATGCTGTAAAGAGCAGTATTGCATAGGAACCTGGAATGTCAGGTCCATGAATCAAGGCAAATTGGAAGTGGTCAAACAAGAGATGGCAAGGGTGAACATCGACATTCTAGGTATCAGCGAACTAAAATGGACTGGAATGGGTGAATTTAACTCAGATGACTATTATATATACTACTGCGGGCAGGAATCCCTCAGAAGAAATGGAGTAGCCATCATGGTCAACAAAAGAGTCCGAAATGCAGTACTTGGATGCAATCTCAAAAATGACAGAATGATCTCTGTTCGTCTCCAAGGCAAACCATTCAATATCACAATTATCCAAATCTATGCCTCAAATAGTAATGATGAAGAAGCTGAAGTTGAACAGTTTTATGAAGACCTACAAGACTTTTTAGAACTAATACCCAAAAAAGATGTCCTTTTCATTATAGGGGACTGGAATGCAAAAGTAGGAAGTCAAGAAACACCTGGAGTAACAGGCAAATTTGGCCTTGGAATGCGGAATGAAGCAGGCCAAAGACTAATAGAACTTGGATAACTGTGATATTGAATGGTTTGCCTTGGAGATGAACAGAGATCATTCTGTCATTTTTGAGATTGCATCCAACTACTGCATTTCAGACTCTTTTGTTGACCATGATGACTACTCTATTTCTTCTGAGGGTTTCCTTCCCTCAGTAGTAGATATAATGGTCATCTGAGTTAAATTCACCCATTCCAGTCCATTTTAGCTCCCTGATTCCTAGAATGTTGATGTTCACCCTTGTCATCTCTTGTTTGACCACTTCCAATTTGCCTTGATTCATGGACCTGATATTCCAGGTTCCTATGCAATACTGCTCTTTACAGCATCAGATCTTGCTTCTATCACCAGTCACATCCACAACTGGGTATTGTTTTTGCTTTGGCTCCATCCCTTCATTCTTTCTGGAGTTATGTCTCCACTGATCTCCAGTAGCATATTGGGCACCTACTGACCTGGGGAGTTCCTCTTTTGGTATCCTATCATTTTGCCTTTTCATACTGTTCATGGGGTTCTCGAGGCAAGAATACTGAGGTGGCTTGCCATTCCCTTCTCCAGTGGACCACATTCTGTCAGACCTCTCCACCATGGCCCGCCCGTCTTGGGTTGCCCTGCAGGCATGGCTTGGTTTCATTGAGTTAGACAAGGCTGTGATCCTAGTGTGATTAGATTGACTAGTTTTCTGTGAGTATGGTTTCAGTGTGTCTGCCCTCTGATGCCCTCTTGTAACACTTATGAACAACTATTGTTGTTCATAAGTGCCAAATATTGAAAACAATTCAAATGCCCAACCACATGAGAATGGGATGTACTGTGGTTACATAAATAAAGCCCATATCAGATATGTTAATATTAAGGTATCTAAAATTCATCATTTTGAACAAATGAAAGCAAGTAACAAAAATGTATAGAGCCTATGTTTATAGGAGGTTCTTTTAAAAAGGCAAAGTTAAACTATGTTTAAAAACAGGAGGAAACCAACATCAAGTCTTTGCTTAAGACGATGGAAACTTCACACCCCAGCAAGCATAGCTGGAGTCAAAAGTCAGCATTATTCCAGCTTTAGAAGCTGATACTTCCTAGCAGAGATAGTACCTGCTTCTGTTTAGGCACAGACTTGCATCTGCACACACATACACACATATGCACAGGTACCGCAAAGATATCCATTTATACTGCTCTGCCTCCACACTCACGGTACATGCGCACCATTAACTGTACAAGCATATGTGTGCTCAGCTGCCCTCTGGCTCTTTAGGCATCTACTCACAAAACAACATGTTCATCGCCAGTAAATCTGTACATAGTTCATGCAAACCTCTCCTACTTACGTGCACTAGCAGGGTATCTTGAAAAATTTTAGCATTGAAAAAAAAATTATACATGAGTAGCAAAGCTATAAAAGAACTCAAGAAAATAATTATAAGTGAGTTAGGAAAATAGCTGCCTCTAGGGAGAAATGAGGAGTCTGCAATTTATACAATGTCCAGGGTCCAAAACAACTCTAACAGAGGAATAATTACAAATAGGTAACTAGAATTCTGAAGAAAACCATAGGGCTAAGGGAGGTACGGGCTTTCCCAAGTGGCTCAGTGGTAAGAAATCCACCTGCCAATGCAGGAGATGCAGGTTGGATCCCTAGGTCAGGAAGATCCCCTGGAGAAGGAAAGGCAACCCACTCCAGTATTCTTGCCTGGGAAATCCATGGACAGAGGAGTCTGGCAGGTTTGCAAGAGTCAGGCACGACTGAGTGAGCACAGCATAATAAGAGAGGTACACAGAAAGGACAAAATTGGAAGCAGTTGATCTTCCCAAGTATAGGGCTCAGTTTTCCTTAAAAAGTGTGGATGAAGCCCATATCATGGTGAGGTTTACTAAGTTTTCCAGGACAAAGCTGGCTCATAGCCACTGGGCAAGCAGGACACATCTTTTCAGGTACAAGAGGGCTGAGGCTGGCTGGTCGACACAGATGGAATTGGTACACCGTCACACTCAGAACCCAGCATCAGCAAGGCAGGACATATGTATTATTCTTGTTGTTTAGTTGCTCGTCATGTCCCACTCTTTTGTGACTCCATGGACTAAAGCCTGCCATGCTCCTCTGTCCATGACACCACATATACAGACCATAACAAACACACCAGTAGAAAGATGCCACAGGCAGCACTCTCAAACCAGAGGAGAAGCCCCGTTCTCCTGCAGTATCCCCAGAGCACTTTCTACCAACAACAATATCACACTGGCAGCAAAGGGAAAGAAAAAAAAGCTCAATCAGTAAAAAATCCTCCTGCAGCACAGGAGAATACCTATAGCACAGGAGATCTGGTCTCAGTCCCTGGGTCTGGAAGTTTCCCTGGAGAAGGAAATGGCAATCCAGTATTCTTGCCTGGAAAATGCAATGGACAAAGGAGCCACGTGGACTACAGTTCACAAGGTCACAGAGTCAGACTCGACCTAGTAACTAAACCACCTCCATTATTGTAGAGCAGATTTGAAAAAAAAAAAAAAAAGATGAGTTTGAAGATGAGAAGCAATCAATGGATATCTGGCACTGAAGGGAATGACAGAGCCTTCTGTTCAGTTCAGTTCAGTTCAGTTGCTCAGTCGTGTCCGACTGTTTGCAACCCCATGAATCGCAGCACACCAGGCCTCCCTGTCCATCACCAACTCCCAGAGTTCACTCAGACTCACATCCATTGAGTCCGTGATGCCATCCAGCCATCTCATCCTCGGTCATCCCCTTCTCCTCCTGCCCCCAATCCCTCCCAGCATCAGGGTCTTTTCCAATGAGTCAACTCTTTGCATGAGGTGCCCAAAGTACTGGAGCTTCAGCTTTAGCATCATTCCTTCCAAAGAAATCCCAGGGTTGATCTCCTTCAGAATGGACTGGTTGGATCTCCTTGCAGTCCAAGGGACTCTCAAGAGTCTTCTCCAACACCACAGCTCAAAAGCATCAATTCTTCTGCGCTCAGCCTTCTTCACAGTCCAACTCTCACATCCATACATGACCACAGGAAAAACCATAGCCTTGACTAGATGGACCTTAGTCGGCAAAGTAATGTCTCTGCTTTCAATATACTATCTAGGTTGGTCATAACTTTTCTTCCAAGGAGTAAGCGTCTTTTAATTTCATGGCTGCAATCACCATCTGCAGTGATTTTGGAGCCCCCAAAAATAAAGCCTGACACTGTTTCTACTGTTTCCCCATCTATTTCCCATGAAGTGATGGGACCAAATGCCATGATCTCCACGTCTGAGGTCAGGGGCAGTGGCCGAGAAGAGCTACCCCGCGTCTGAGGCCAGTGGCGGCAAAAGAGGAGACACCCTGCATCTGAGGTCTGGAGCGGCCGGGAGAAGCCACTTCGCCCCGAGGCCAGGGGCGGCAGCTGGGAGGAGCAACCCAAGGAGTGGTGGCTGGGCAGGCACAGGAGGGCCTAGAGGAGCTATCCCACGTTGAAGGTCAGGAACAGTGGTGGTAAGGAGATACCCCTCGTCCAAGGTAAGGAGTAGCAGCTATGCTTTGCTGGAGCAGCCGTGAAGAGATACCCCAACGCCCAAGGTAAGAGAAACACAAGTAAGATGGTAGGTGTTGCAAGAGGGCATCAGAGGGCAGATACACTGAAACCATACTCACAGAAAACTAGTCAATCTAATCACACTGGGACCACACCCTTGTCTAACTCAGTGAAACCAAGCCATGCCTGTGGGGCAACCCAAGATGGGCAGGTCATGGTGGAGAGGTCTGACAGAATGTGGTCCACTGGAGAAGGGAATGGCAAGCCACTTCAGTATTCTTGCCTTGAGAACCCCATGAACAGTATGAAAAGGCAAAATGATAGGATACCAAAAGAGAAACTCCCCAGGTCAATAGGTGCCCAATATGCTACTGGAGATCAGTGGAGAAATAACTCCAGACAGAACGAAGGAATGGAGCCAAAGCAAAAACAATACCCAGTTGTGGATGTGACTGGTGATAGAAGCAAGATCCGATGCTGTAAAGAGCAATATTGCATAGGAACCTGGAATGTCAGGTCCATGAATCAAGGCAAATTGGAAGTGGTCAAACAAGAGATGACAAGGGTGAATATCGACATCTAGGTATCAGCGAACTAAAATGGACTGGAATGGGTGAATTTAACTCAGATGACCATTATATCTACTACTATGAGCATGAATCCTTAGAAGAAATGGAGTAGCCATCATGGTCAACAAGAGTCCAAAATGCAGTACTTGGATGCAATCTCAAAAACGACAGAATAATCTCTGTTCGCCTCTAAGGCAAACCATTCAATATCACAGTTATCCAAGTCTATGCCCCAACCAGTAACGCTGAAGAAACTGAAGTTGAACGGTTTTATGAAGACCTACAAGATCTTTTAGAACTAACACTCAAAAAAAGATGTCCTTTTCATTATAGGGGTCTGGAATGCAAAAGTAGGAAATCAAGAAACACCTGGAGTAACAGGCAAATTTGGCCTTGGAATGCGGAATGAAGCAGGGCAAAGACTAATAGAGTTTTGCCAAGAAAGTGCACTGGTCATAGCAAACACGCTCTTCCAACACAAGAGAAGACTCTACACATGGACATCACCAGATGGTCAACACAAAAATCAGATTGATTATATTCTTTGCAGCCAAAGATGGAGAAGCTCTAAACAGTCAACAGAAACAAGACTGGGAGCTGACTGTGGCTCAGATCATGAATTCCTTATTGCCGATTTCAGACTTAAATTGAAGAAAGTGGGCAACACCACTAGACCATACAGGTATGACCTAAATCAAATCCCTTATGATTATGCAGTGGAAGTGAGAAATAGATTTAAGGGTCTAGATCTGATAGAGTGCCTGATGAACTATGGAATGAGGTTCGTGACATTGTACAGGAGACAGGGATCAAGACCATCCCCATGGAAAAGAAACGCAAAAAAAGCAAAATGGCTGTCTGGGGAGGCCTTACAAATAGCTGTGAAAAGAAGAGAAGAAAAGCAAAGGAGAAAAGGAAAGATATAAGCCTCTGAATGCAGAGTTCCAAAGAATAGCAACAAGAGATAAGAAAGCATTCTTCAGCGATCAATGCAAAGAAATAGAGAAAAAGAACAGAATGGGAAAGACTAGAATCTCTTCAAGAAAATGAGAGATACCAAGGGAACATTTCATGCAAAGATGGGCTCGATAAAGGACAGAAATGGTCTGGACCTAACAGAAGCAGAAGAGCCTTCTGTAATGTTGTAAAACTTCATTTTGTGGGGTAGTTAAACAAGACCTTTCCTCACAGCTGTTGTTAAACTGCACAAATATGCACTTTTCTGTGTATTTCACAAGATGTTGATTTTAAAAAAAGCAAATGAACATGTATACAATCAACTCAATGAACATGAATTTGAGCAAGCTCAGGGAGATGGTGAAGGACAAGGAAGCCTGGCATGCTGCAGTCCATGGGCTTGCAGAGCTGGACATGACTTGGGGCTGAACAATAACAGCATGATTAATATTTAACTAACCTGAGTTGTACCATTTTTCTTGCTATTAACTGGCCACAAAATCTTTGCCAAGCCACTTCATTTCTTCTCATCTTGAATCCATCATCCTTTCTCCTCATCTTGAATCCATTGTCCTTAAAATGGAGGTAGTGAATGCTGTTTTTTATTGAAAGGAAAAAAAAGAAAAATAAGATAATATATACAAAAGTGTTTTGAGGATTATGTAAAAAATGTATGATCAAATAATAAGAATTATTACTTTGCTAATAATTTTGAAAAATCCAGTTTTTGAAAAGTATGTTAGTCAAGGTTCTCTAAGGAAACAGAACCAATAAGATATTTCAGTTCAGTTCAGTTCAGTCACTCAGTTGTGTCCAACTCTTTGCTGACTCTTTGCAGACTCTTTGCAGGCAATCTCTATAATAAGATATATATTTTATGTATGTAAAATCAATAATTGGTCTCTCTATAGTTCACATAATTATAAAGGATGAGGAGTCCCACAAGCTGTCTTCCTCAACAGAGTCCTGGGTTGGAGACCCAGGAAGCCAGTGGTGTACTTCCAGCCCAAGTCTAGGGTCCTGGGAACCAGGAAACCAATGATATAAATTCCAGTTCCAGTGCAAAGTCTTGAGAGTCAGGAGTATCAGTGGGTTAGTCCTAGTCCAAGGGCAAGGAAAGCCCAATGTCCCGGATCAACAGTCAGCCAGAGAGAGCAAATTCTCTCTTCCTCCACATTTTTGTTCTAGTCAGGCCTTCAACAAATTGGATGCTGCTCACATCTGCTTATTCAGCTCACATCTGCTTATTTAGTTCACAAATTCAAATGATAATCCCTTCCAGAAACATCCTCACAGACCCACCCGGAAAAATGAAATAATGGTTATCCAAATACCTGAGCACACCATCATCCAGCCAAGTTGACACAAAAAATTAGTTACCACAAAAAGCACATATTTAGTTTAAGAAATGTTACTATAAAAATATACCAAGAGCTAAGCCATCTTTATTCTTCTACTAATTGAGAATCAAGACCATGTACACAATGATTTACTCAGAAAGTAAATTCTTTTTCTCTTATTGTCTGAAGGGTATAGTTTTCAATCTGAAAGTGACATAGAAATTATCTGATCTATCTTACCTGTTTTTAATATATAAACATGGAAATATTGACATCAGAAATATTAATGTTTTCAGCTAGTGAATTAGAATCCAAGTATCCTTGCAACGAGAGATGATCATACTAAGAAAAGTGAGTCAGAAAGAGAAAGACAAACCACGTATCACTTATATACAGGATCTAAAACGTGACAAAAAGGAGCCTATCAATGAAACAGGATCTCTGACAGAGATCAGGTGGTTGCCAAAGGGGAGGGTGTTGAGGGAAGGGATGGAGTGGGAGTTGGGGTTAGCAGATGTGATGGTGGTGGCTGAGTTGCTCAGTTGTGTCAGACTCTTGCAACCCCATGGACTGTACCCCACCAGGCTCCTCTGTCCATGGGATTCTCCAGGCAAGAATACTGGAGTGGGTTGCCTTTTCCCTCTCCGGGGGAATCTTTCCAACCCAGGGATAAAACTCAGGCCTCCTGCATTGCAGGCAGATTGTTTGCCGACTGAGCTACAAGGGCAGCCCTTAGCAGATGTAAGTTTTTATATATATAATGGTTAAACAACCAGGTTTACTGTAAAGCACAGAGAACTATATTCAATAGCCTATGACAAACCATAATGAAAAAGAATATTAAAAACAGTCTATATACATACTGAATCATTTGCTGTACAACAGTAATTAACACAACATTGTAAATCAACTGCACTTCAATAAAAGTAAAAAAAAAAAAAAGAATCCAAGTCCCCTTATATACAACACATGGTTATCTGTGAATAGTAACAGAGGATCTTAACAAATCCCCTAAGTTTGCAAAAAATCTATGAGCATGAATGGAACCAGTGGCCATGGTCTACTTCCTTTTTTCTCATTTGATTTCTCCTCTTTTGAGTGGGCTGGGAAGCTGAGATTTATTACCAGTTGGTAGCCTCTGGCAGTGTGAAAGGAAGATGAGCCTGCCATAGTGGAATAAAAAATGAAAAGTGTGATAAGATGTAATGAAGTGAAATAAAATCTCTGCTCAATGCCCAAATAAAACTGTCAGTGTTTGGATGCTGCAGCCTGTTGGGCTAGGTTTAGACAGAAGCAAGAAGGATTAGTGCAGTGAACAAGCATGCTGTTACTTAAGTTTCTGAAACCACATAAACTAATAGGTTGATGTAAAGAATGAATGACGGACTTCCCTTGTGATCCAGTGGTTAATCAAACACCTGCCAGAGTGATTCCCAGGACCCAACAAAGCAACCAAGTTTCCAGAGCCTTGAAGACAAGGGGTAACTCCAAAACATGGACTCATTTTCCACTCTACCTTCATTGACTGAGCAGCCACTAAGAAAAAGGCCACATCTCCCGATACTTGGCAAATAAATGCAGTATTGCCTCATGAATTGATCGCCTCTCCGAGGTATCCAGGGGTTTCCCAGATGGCGCTAGTGATAAACAGCCCGCCTGCCAATGCAGGAGATTTAAGAGATACAGATTTGACCCCTGGGTCAGAAAGATCCCCTGGAGGAGGAAATTGCAGCCCACTCCAATATTTTTGCCTGGAGAATCCCACGGACAGAGGAGCCCAGCAGGATACAGTTCACAGGGCACAAAGAGTCACACACAACTGAAGTGATTTAGCACACACACACTGAGGAACACACCTCAGTACCCAGTATTTCAGGGGAGAAGATTTGAGAACAAGTTAAGGAGTGACTCCTTCTGTGAGATTGGAGAGGTCCCAAGAAAGAATCTGGATGTCATGAAGGAAACAATGGTTCAGGTAGATGAAGTGGCTGCTGAGATTGCCGGGAACCTGGAGAAATAGAAGAAATGCTTGAAGGAAAAGAAAAGGCTGGCTGCAATTGCCCTGAAATCTTCAGAAAATAATAGTGCCCCAGGGAGTGTGAGGAGACAGGTGAGAGACCCAAAGAGAAGCAGAAGCCCCAGGAGGCTTCTCAGGAAATGGAATTGAAGATCCATCTGCCTCCTTTTCCAAATCCAAGAAAAAGAAATCTTAAAGAGGAGCTGGTTAGTAGTGATCTTGAAAAGACAGCAGGCACTGGAAGTCTTCCCAAAAGGAAGAAAACTTTCCCCAAAGACGAACCAGTTAGTGACCCCAAAGAGTTAGGAAACAAGAGAGTCCCCAGGGAAGAGAGGACAGGAGGAGGCACAGTTGCTTGCCAAGGAGGAGCCACTCAGCAGTGGACCCAAGGAAGCTACTGCCAGCAAAAGCAGCAGCTCCAAGAAAAAGAAAGTTTCAAAAGCTATCCTGGGAAAATTAGAATGGACATCTCCCTAGTGGGCCATAACTTGTTGAGGTATTCCCCAACCCATTCTCTAGAGCCCAATAAAAATAAAAAAAAATCCACCTGCCAAATGCAGAGGACACGGGCTCAATCCCTGGTCTGGGAAGATTCCACATGCCTGGAGCAACTAGCCCCTTGAACCACAAATACTGAGCTTGCACTCTAGAGCCCGTGAGCCTCATCTACTGAGCCCGCTCGCCATAACTACTGAAGCCCACTTGCTCTAGAGCCTGTGCTCTGCAACAAGCAATGAGAAACCTGTGCCCCACAGCAAGAGAAAGCTCTCTCACAGCAAGGAACACTCAGCACAGTCTTAAATAATAAACAAGTAAATTTTTTTAAAGGAATGAATAACAACACAATGTACTTCTCATAATATTTAATCCAAGTTAAAGCAAATATTTGAAACAAAGTCTGTCCTATCTTTACCTACATATTTACATTCTAAATTCTGAAGTCATTTTACCATAATGGGCTAATGAAATGCATTCACAGACAATAATTGCTGCAGTCTCATTGAAAATCTGATGCAGATTATTTGAGGGACTTGAGCAGAAAAAGCCTTTCTTACTAAAAATCAGACACTGTTGAGTCCTTGGTGAAGTTCTGATTTGTGGAGGAATTGAACTAGCCCTGGCAGCCTCCATTACCTGTGGAATGTAAACTACAGCCATTCAGCCGCTGGGTGAGAGAGACAAAGTGCAAGCTACTGGTGGCCACCCTCTGCACTGACCCAAATGTACTTGGCCGTTTCAAAACGGGGAGGCTAATGTCTAAGACAAGTAAAGATCATCGTGAATGAACCTTAAAGTAAACGCAACCCAGCATCCTTCGCACTTCAGTTTTCCCTGAAACATCATCACATTAAGTTCAGGGGCAAAACCAAAAGGCAACAATTCTGACTTTTGAAAGAGGTATGAACTTAACCAGAAAAGAATCCATAAAGAAGAAGGTTGATTCCCTTGCCATCTCCTGACAGCTTTAGAACTCAGTTTTTGCTTTGATAATCAAAGTGCTGGAATGGGATTTAAAATACTCTCCCTAAAACTAGAATGAAGTAATTTTCAGTTAAAAGCTAAAACAGTGGTTTATGAAAATATACATGTTTCATTTTAGGAAATACTGGAAATAGGAGACTCACTTTTAGAATACCTACCACATACAAATATTTTGCATGTATTATATTCAAAATGAGCATATGTAATTTTACTAAGTAAATGTATTTAGATTTTTTTATTTTTCCCAACATGGCAACTGAAGTTTAGAAAAGTAAAAGAACTGTTAAAAATCATGAATTCAGTAAATGGTGGATCATAAGATGCCAGATTTGTTTATGATGTTTTTTTCAAATAAATAACATGACTCCTAGTGTAAAGTGAGATATTCTGTTAGCCACTATTTTAGAACAGTAAAAAAAAAAAAAATGCCTAGTATATATGTTTAGTTGGCTAGTTTGACCTGTATGAACTTACGTCAGTAATAGAATACTGGGTTTGTACCACACTTCTAAGACTGGAAGAGGAGGTGGAAGGGTTGGGGGAATCAGAACTGTTGTACTATAGAAGCAAAGTGATCAAAAATGGCATGTAAAATTAGTAAATCAGAATTTCAATGATCTAAAGACCAAGGCACAGCACTCAAAGAAAATAAAATTGGGAGAAAAAGATTAGAACTTCAGAAAGGAAATAAAATGCTTCCTCAGCTCTGGCTTAATCAGCCTAAGGGCTTTATGTTGTGATTTGTGTCTTTCCACTTCCTTCTTTTAGAGACACTTTAAATATTTAAAAGCCTTGTGATTCTCCTTTAAGCAGACAGTTCAATATAGAAAGGGTAAGGCTTCATCGTTCAATAACTGTAAATTATGATTGCTGACCTGTATTTTTCTAGCTTTATTTTAAAGGTATAATTGACAAATAAAAATTATATGTATTTAAGCTGTACAGCTGATGTTTTGACATATGAATGCATTGTATAATGATTACCATATAGCTATCATCTCACCTAGATGTCTCTGTATGTGTACGTGTGTGTGTGTGTGTGTGTGGTGAGAACACTTAAGATATAATCTCTTAGCAAATTTCAAGCACACAGTATAGTATTATTAACTATAATCACCATGCTGTGCATTTGATCCCCAGAAGGCTCTGTTCTCATAGAAAAGCCCATCACTGAATTGCCTGGAGGACAATTTTACTTAAATATCAAGAGTAAACCTTGAAGTTCCTATTTCTGACTGGCAATGAGATTCAACTAATTAAACAAAGAAGCAAAACTGGGAATAAGAACTAAGGATATAATGTTGTAATCTATAGTGGTATGTCAGTGGTGGCTAATCCACGGTCAAAGAGAGGTCATATAGACTCAGAAATAACCTTTAGTTTAATATCAGGATGTGTGCACATGTATACTAAGTCAGTTCATCATGTCCAACTCTTTGTGGCCCTGTGGATGATGGCCTGCCAGGCTCCTCTGTCCATGGGATTCTCCAGGCAAGAATACTGGGGTGGGACGCCATTTCCTCCTCCAGGAGATCACATTGCACCCTCACGTCTTAGACGTGAGCTTCTTAGAAAGCTGCTTCTCTGTCTCTATTTATGGCTGGGCTGTCTTTCTTGTGGTGCTCCGCCTCCTCATAGCAGCGGCTTCTCTTGTTGCAGAGCATGTCCTGTAGGTGCAAGGGCTTCAGACTGTGGCTCCCAGGCTCTAGAGTGCAAACTCAAAAGTTGTGGTGCACGAGTTTAGTTGCTCCAGGCATGTGAGTTCTTCCAGGACCAGGGATCAAACCCATGTCCTCTGCATTGGCAGGCAGATTCTTAACCTAACCACTGGACCACAGGGAGGTCCAACTGCTTCCCTCTTGCTAAATACTTTCCTAATAGGAAAAAAAAAAAGCAAAATTGTTTTCTCATTGCAATAATTTTGCACAATAAGTAGTCCAAGTTGTATAAACATACTCTTTCATCTTGGAACTCAACAAAGTAAAATAGAATTAATGTGCTTTTGTCCTTGTTTCTAGATGTTAATGATATTTTATTCTATTACAATTTGGAAGTACATAGCTTGGATATTTTTAAGTGAACATTTATCATTTTTAAAAGATACATTTTTAAGACTACTTTCATTTTTAAATATCACTTTACATGACTTTATCTTCCATGAATTGGTTCTCATGACAGAATAGGATTTATATAACTGAGTCATATAATCAGTAATACTCTCTTATATTTAGGATGATAAGACACTCCAGATCTGGATATTAAACTTATCAGGTTTAGTGCTGGAAAGTCTCAACAACTCTAAGATTTCTTGCACTATTCCCTAATCTTGAGTCAATGCTCTTTTTCTTTAGAATCACACTGGTATGAAGGAAAAATTTCTGGTTATATCTGATATGCAAGTACATGTCCCAAGGTGTTTTTATTTGGGAGGGGAATGTTTGTATTGTTCTCTTAAGTTTCATTTAGCTTTAATTAATTGTTTAGTTTTGTTTTCAACTGAAGAGAAGGAAAATACATAAATGCCATTCCAAAATTGCACAGGGAACAAAAATAGAGAGATAAGGAGTGCCTGTCAAATAGAGATTTGAGTGATCCGAGTCAATCACCAACCCCAGACTAGTGTATTTTATCTGCTTGGCAAGAATGCTACTGCTGCTGCTAAGTCACTTCAGTCGTGTCCGACTCTGTGTGACCCCACAGATGGAAGCCCACCAGGCTCCCCCATCCCTGGGATTCTCCAGGCAAGAACACTGGAGTGGGTTGCCATTTCCTTCTCCAATGCATGAAAGTGAAAAGTGAAAGTGAAGTCGCTCAGTCGTGTCCGACCCTCAGCGACCCCAAGGACTGCAGCCTTCCAGGCTCCTCCATCCATGGGATTTTCCAGGCAAGAGTACTGGAGTGGGGTGCCATTGCCTTCTCCGGCTTGGCAAGAATAAACAGTAATTATTGAGAAGGATCACAGTTACACTCAGGGTTGGTGATAACTCTTTAAGAAACAAAAACAAAATAATTCTTTTTTCTTTAGCTAATCATTTTCAGTTTGAGTCATAGGTTTCCAAACACAAGTCCACTGAGAATCTATTTCTACAGATTATTTTCTAAAGTGAGAAGGATCTTGAGTCCAGCCTCTTAGGTAGAAAATTAGTATTTCAGAACAAACTGGTCACTCAAAATATCACTACATAAACATTTTCCTGGAACCAAAATATCTTTAAATACATTTTTCATAGCTGCCATATATTGAGCTCTAACTCTAAATGCCTGCATATAATAATTCATTTAACTCTATAAAGATATAAAAACATTTCAAAAAGTTACTGTTTTGCTATTAGTCTCATGATACTACAAATGAGGAAAACAGGACATAGAAAAGTTGCAAATTTTTCAGTGCCAAATATCTCCTAAGTGAAGGTTAGAATATAAACCCAGGTCTACCTGACTCCTGAGCTTGCACCTTCAGTGTTTGCATTTTCTACCTCTCAAGCAAGAAACATCGCCATGGATGTCAGTACAAGAAAACAGTGTAATGGACTTCCCTGGCGGCTCAGATTGGTAATGAAAACCTGGATGATATCTGAGAGCTCATTAATGGGTTGGAGCCATAGTATAGTTGTCTCTATTAATCGGCTGCTGCTGCTGCTAAGTCGCTTTAGTCATGTTCTACTCTGTGTGACCATATGGACAGCAGCCCTCCAGGCTACTCTATCCACAGGATTCTCCAAGCAAGAATACTAGAGTGGATTGCCATTTCCTTCTTGCCTATTAATTGACAGTGTCGGAGAAATTACAGTGATTGCTGTGTGAGTTACTTAAGAAATGATGTTTATAGCAGACGAACGGATAAGAAAGCTGTGGTACATATACACAATGGAATATTACTCAGCTATTCAAAAGAATGCATTTGAATCAGTTCTATTGAGGTGGATGAAACTGGAGCCTATTATACAGAGTAAAGTAAGTCAAAAAGAAAAACACCAATACGGTATACTAACGCATATATATGGAATTTAGAAAGATGGTAACGATGACCCTATATGCGAGACAGTAAAAGAGGCACAGATGTAAGGAACAGAATTTTGGGCTCTGTGGGAGAAGGTGAGGGTGGGTAGATTTGAGAGAATAGCATTGAAACATGAATATTATCATATGTGAAATAGATCACCAGTCCAGGTTCGATGCATGAGACAGGGTGCTCAGGGCTGGTGCACTGGGATTAGCCTGAGGAATGGGGTGGGGAGGGAGGTGGGAGAGGGGTTCAGGATGGAGAACACATGTACACCCATGGCAGATTCATGTGACTGTATGGCACAAATCACTACAAAATTGTAAAGTAATTAGCCTCCAATTAAAATAAATTAATTTTTAAAAAGATTTGCAAAAACATTTAAAAAAAGAAATGATGTTTATATAATTGCATTAAGCTCAGACATTTTGGAGAAGCCAGCAACTTCAACTTCAAATCATATTCTTTATTCTTTGTATATTAGGGCAACCTTTATCTCCTGTTTTTAAAAAAAAAAGCTGTAGGCTAGGCTGAGATCAAGGATTATCTATCTCAATTTTTAGAGAAATAAGTGGAATCTAACCAATGAAAAATAGTTACATGAGTTGGCATTCTGACATTTTTTCTGCTTTGGACCCTTCAGCACATTAAGCTCCAACTTCTATGCTGAATTCCAGCAAAGAGAGTATCTACCCCTTCCTTGCACTTGCCTGTTCATCCACCACTGGTTCTGCCTTACAACTCCAGTGAACAAGGATCAGACATTACATCTGTCTGCAGACAAATTATCCACTGTTTTTCTCGATATGCTAATAGTTGATAGCAGCTGAAGGGTCACATAATTTTCTTTGCATCTCTAATAAATTTTCAAATATCAAGGCACTAATGACACATGTTCCTATCAAAGATATTATAAGCATCAATGCTAGGACATGCCAGTAAAGTTTCATTTAAACTTTCAAAAGGTGACTGTATGGGTGAACATGTTACTTCTTGAAATTTTAAAGAATCTCAAGTGTCTATACTTGGATTGATCATAATTCAACTGGCCCATTTGTGACCTTCCATTGTGTATATATTTATTTATTAAATGTAAGTGATTAAATTGTTTGCTTACTTTAATAAATATTTGTGAACATACTACCCAGAATGAAGGTGAGATCCTTTTTTGTTGATTTTACTGGGATCCAATTTATAGAAAAGAAACGTACTCGTTGTGAGTATACATTTCAGTGAATTTTGACAAATATGTAGACTTGGGGAACCATTATGGCCAACTATGTGTGCATGCTCCAACACGCTCCAAAGCATGTGTCCAGTGTTTTGTGATCCATGGATGGTAGCCCTCCAGACTCCTCTGTTCATATGATTTTTGTGCAAGAATATTGGAGTGGTTTGCTATTTCTTTCTCTGGGGGATCTTCCAGACCCAGGTATTGAATCCGTTTCTACTCATTGCAGCTGAGCCACCGCCGGGAAAGCCCAAAACATAAAAGACCATCATTACTTCAAAGAGCCCCCAATCCCGTTTTGAATAGCAATATACTTCCTTCGGCTCCAAGCTCTCACTGTAGTTTAGATGTTTTAAGAATTTCATGTAAATTGAATTACATAGTATGTACTTTTCTTATCCAAATTCTTTTGAAATCCAGTCATGTTGCTGCATGGATCAATAGTTATTTTTTTAAGGTAGTATTTCCTTAAGTGAATGTACTACAATTTATTTACTTGTTGGTGGACATTTGGTTTGTTTTCACTTTTTTGGCTATTCTAAATAAAATTTCTGTGAATATTTATGGATATGCCTTTGTACACTTTTTTTTTTTTCATTTCTCTTGGGTAAATGCTTGGGAGTAAAATGGGTGGGTTGCAAAATAAGTGTATTTTTTAAAGACTGTACAATGTGGTGATTAAATGTATAATCACGTTGTGAAATAATTACCACAATCAAGTTAATTAACACATCCATAACCTCATATAGTTATCATTTTTGTGTGTGCAAAAATACTTTAGATTTTCTCTTTTAGCAAATTTCAAGTACACAATACAGTATAATTAACTATAATCACCATGCTGTACATTAGATCCCCAGATCTGATTCATTTTACAACTGAAAGTTTCTGCCCTTTGACCACATGTCCCCATTTCCCCTAACCTCCATCCTCTGGCAATCACCATTCTACTTTCTGATTCTTTGAGTTTGACTTTTTTAGGCCCCACATATAAGCAAGACCATATAGTATCTGTCTTTCTTTGTCTGGTTTATTTCAGTTAGGATGATGTCCCCCAGGCTTGTTCATGGCAGAATTTCCTTCATTTATGGTTGATTAATATTCTGTCATATCTATACACATACCTATGTATACATATACAGATCTGTATACATGGGCTTCCCTGGTGGCGCTAGTGATAAAGAACCTGCCTGCCAATCAGCAGATATAAAACACGCGCCATATGTATTTCCTCTGCTGTGAATGTTTCTCCCTGGTCTTTGCCCCACTGTTTCCTTTGAGTTGTTGCTTTACCTACTAATTTGTAATAGTTCTTTAGCTAGCTTAATAAGATTTACTTTTGGGCTGGTGTTCTTGCCTAGAGAATCCTAGGGACGAGGGAGCCTGGCGGGCTGCCATCTATGGGATCACACAGAGTCGGACACAACTGACACAACTTAGCAGCGGCAGCATTGCTGATAGCCTTTTCTCTTTTATAATTTATGTTTCACTTAGAAGTATTTTTTGATGAACCAAATTTCTTAATTTTAATATTGTCAAATATTGTCAATAATTTTTGTGCCTAAAATATGTTCACCAATATGTTCTACTAAGACGTTCACAGTTTTAATATTCAAATCATTAATCTTTTTGGATATGATTATAATTTTGTGGATAGCCAACTTTTCAGCTTCACTTACTGAATCTTCCTACCCCTCCTTGCTGATGAGACAGGCTATCTACGATCTCCCTAAAGTTCTGTGAATGCAGGGGTCTAGTTCTTGGCTTTCTATTCTACTGCCAGTATTCTGTCCCTGTGCCTCCTAGACTTCATCTTTATCAATATTGTTTAGAAAAAGTTCTGATAATTGATATAACCATATAGTAAATTGTTTACTGACACAATGAAATATGAAACAACTGCCAAAACGAATGAGTGTGACAATATATATGAACCTTGTTGTTGCTGTTCAGGCATTAAGCTGTGTCTGATTCTTTGCCACCCCATGGACTTGCAGCATGTCAGTCTTCCCCATCCTTCAGTATCTCCCGGACCTTGTCCAAAACTTATGTCCATTGAGTTGGTGATGTATTTTTAGCAAAAAAGGATCAAATTGCTATAAATAGCATGATATTCTTTATAATAAAGTTAAAAATAACTGCAAACTATGTTGCCAAACCAAATTCAGGTCGGCTCACCGACACGCACTAAAGCCAATCTACTGACAGTTAGTTGTGGTGAAGAGGAGCATTTATTGCTGAGTGCCAAGCGAGTTGTTCAGGGAACTAGTGCTCACAAGTACCAGAACTCCCTGATAGGTTTCAGTAAAGCATCTTTAAGGACTGGGTGAGATAGAGGAGTCATAGGTAATATGAACAGCACAATTCTCTGATTGGCTGATGGTGAGGTAGCAGGGCAGTGCCACAGGGGTTGGCATGATCAGTCCTTAGGCTCCAGGAGGCCTGCAGGCTACAAGCTCATAGTCATAAAGTAATTTACATCTTCCCTTTGGTAGGGGTATTAGCAATTGTAAAACAATTCTAGAAATGTGCATCAGATATTGTCATCTAAGTACTTAGATGTTCAGTTGCTCAGTCCTTTCTGACTCTTTGTGACCCCATGGACTGCAGCATACCAGGCTTCCCTGTCCATCAGAAACTCCCGGAGTTTACTCAAACTCACGTCCACTGAGTTGGTGATGCCATTCAACCATCTCATCCTCTGTCATCCCCTTTCCTCCTGCCATCAATCTTTCCCAGCATCAGGGTCTTTTCCAATGAGCCAGTTCTTCACATCAGGTGGCCAAAGTATTGGAGTTTCAGCTTCAGCATCAGTCCTTCTAATGAATTATTCAGGACTGATTTTCTTTAGGATTGACTTGTTGGATCTCCTTGCAGTCCAAGGGAATCTCAAGAGTCTTCTCCAACACCACAGTGCAAAAGTATCAATTCTTCTGTGCTCAGCTTTCTTTACGGTCCAACTCTCACATCCATACATGACTACTGGAAAAACCATAGCCTTGACTAGATGGACCTTTGTTGGCAAAGTAATGTCTCTGCTTTTTAATAAGCTGTCTAGGTTGGTCATAACTTTTCTTCCAAGGAGCAAGCATCTTTTAATTTCATGGCTGCAGTCACCATCTGTAGTTATTTGGAGCCCCCTCAAAATAAAGTCTCACTGTTTCCACTGTTTCCCCAGCTATTTGCCATGAAGTGATGGGACCAGATGCCATGATCTTGGTTATCTGAATGTTGAAGTTCTATGAAGTTGAATGGTTCTATGAAGACCTACAAGACCTTATAGAACTACACTCCAAAAAGACATCCTTTTCATTATAGGGGACTGAAATGCAAAAGCAGGAAGTCAAGAAATAACTGGAGTAACAGGCAAATTTGTCCTTGGACTACAGAATGAAGCAGGTCAAAGGCTAACAGGGTTTTGGCAAGAGAACACAATGGTCATAGCAAACACCCTCTTACAACAACACAAGAGAAGACTCACACGTGGACATCACCAGATGGTCAATACTGAAATCAGACTGATTATATTCTTGCATCCAAAGATGGAAAAGCTCTATACAGTCAGCAGAAACAAGACCAGGAGCTGACAGTGGCTCAGATCATGAACTCCTTATTGCCAAACTCAGACTTAAATTGAAGAACATAGAGAAAACCACTAGACCATTCAGGTATGACCTTAAATCAAATCCCTTATGATTATACAGTGGAAGTAACAAACAGATTTAAGGGATGCGATCTGATAGAGTGTCTGAAGAACTATGGACAGAAGTTTGTGACATTGTACAGGAGGCAGGGATCAAGACCATTCCCAAGGAAAATAAATGCAAAAAGGCAAAATGGTTGCCTGAGGAGGCCTTACAAATAGCTATGAAAAGAAGAGACTTGAAAGGCAAAGGAGAAAAGGAAGATATACTCACTTGAAGGCAGAGTTCCAAAGAATAGCGAGGAGAGATTAGAAAGTCTTCCTCAGTGATCAATGCAAAGAAATAGAGGAAAACAATAAAATGGGAAAGACTAGAGGTCTCTTCAAGAAAATGAGAGATACCAAGGGAACATTTCATGCAAAGATCAACACAATAAAGGACAGAAATGATGTGGACCTAACAGCAGCAGATTAAGAAGAGGTGGCAAGAATACACAGAACTGTACAAAATAGATCTTCAAGATCCAGATAATCACGATGCTGTGATCACTCACCTAGAGCCAGACATCCTGAAATGCAAAGTCAAATGGGCTTTAGGAAGCATCACTACAACAAAGCTAGTGGAGGTGATGGAATTCCAGCTGAGCTATTTCAAATCCTGAAAGAGATGCTGTCAAAGTGTTGCACTCAATATGCCAGCAAATTTGGAAAACTCAGCAGTGGCCACAGGACTGGAAAAGGTCAGTTTTCATTCCAATGTCAAAGAAAGGCAATGCCAAAGAATGCTCAAACTACTGCACAATATTACTCATCTAAAATGTAGCAAATTAATGCTCAAAATTCTCCAAACCAGGCTTCAACATTACGTGAACTATTAACTTCCAGATGTTCCAGCTGGATTTAGAAAAGACAGAGGAATCAGAAATCAAATTGCCTACATCTGTTGGATCATTGAAAAAGCAAGAGAGCTCCAGAAAAACATTTGCTTCTGCTTTATTGACTATGCCAAAGCTTTTGACTGTGTGAATCACAACAAACTGTGGAAAATTCTGAAAGAGATGTGAATACGATACCACCTGACCTGCCTCCTGAGAAATCTGTATACAGGTCAGGAAGCAACAGTTAGAACTGGACATGGAACAACAAACTGGTTCCAAATTGGGAAAGGAGTTCGTCAAGGCTGTATATTGTCACCCTGCTTATCTAACTTATATGCAGAATACGTCATGAGAAATGCTGGGATGGATGATCTAAGTACTTAAGAGAGGAGTTAATCTAGAGGATCTGTGGTAGGAGTCAACAAGGAAGGCACCATGAGGTCCTCCTTGGTTACAATTATACTTGTATGTATACATATAACAAAGAAAATAAATTATGTAAGAATGAAATGCATAAAACTGCTCTTCTTTGGGATTGTTGTTGTTATTAAGCTGCTAATTCATGTCCAACAGTTTGCCACACTATGGACAGCAGCATACCAGCGTTCCCTGTCCTTCACAATCAGACTTTGCTCAAATTAATGTCCGCTGAGTCAGTGACATCATCCAACCATCTCATTCTCTGTCTCTCCCTTTTCCTCTTTAAGATTCAACAATCCATGACTAATTCACCATATTAAAATAGTAAAAGAGAAAAACAATGAGGTAGTTTCAGTTAAGTGCAGGGAAGCCATTTGATAAAGTTTAAACAAATATCAATAACCTCAGATATGCAGATGATACCACCCTTATGGCAGAACGTGAAGAGGAACTAAAAAGCCTCTTGATGAAAGTGAAAGAGAATGAAAAAGTTGGCTTAAAGCTCAACATTCAGAAAACGAAGATCATGGCATCTGGTCCCATCACTTCATGGGAAATAGATGGGGAAACAGTAGAAACAGTGTCAGACTTTATTTTTTTGGGGCTCCAAAATCACTGCAGATGGTGACTGCAGCCATGAAATTAAAAGGCGCTTACTCCTTGGAAGAAAAGTTATGACCAACCTAGATAGTATATTCAAAAGCAGAGACATTACTTTGCCAATAAAGGTCCGTCTAGTCAAGGCTATGGTTTTTCCTGTGGTCATGTATGGATGTGAGAGTTGGACTGTGAAGAAGGCTGAGCGCCGAAGAATTGATGCTTTTGAACTGTGGTGTTGGAGAAGACTCTTGAGAGTCCCTTGGAGTGCAAGGAGATCCAACCAGTCCATTCTGAAGGAGATCAACCCTGGGATTTCTTTGGAAGGAATGATGCTCAAACTGAAGCTCCAGTACTTTGGCCACCTCATGCGAAGAGCTGACTCATTGGAAAAGACTCTGATGCTGGGAGGGATTGGGAGCAGGAGGAGAAGGGGATGACAGAGGATGAGGTGGCTGGATGGCATCACTGACTTGATGGACGCGAGTCTGAGTGAACTCCAGGAGTTGGTGATGGACAGGGAGGCCTGGCGTGCTGCAATTCATGGGGTCACAAAGAGTCGGACACGACTGAGCGACTGAACTGAATTGAAACCAAATTTATGATTTAAAAAAGAAACCCTCTTAGTAATTCAGGAATAGATGAGAACATCATTAATCTGAGAAAATTATCTTTGAAAACAAAAAGTCAGCCATGCTAAGCCCCCATCCATCTTCCACTAGCCACGCTGGACATAAACATCCAGTCATAAATGAAAATAAGCTGATCAGAAACCAACCTGGCTGAGCAGGCTGAGAACTGTGATGTCATGGCAGCTGCATGATGCGTGTGACTGAGCAACAGCTGAATTATCCAATGGGGAGGGTAATCTCTCAGCTACTTAAAGTATTATCAACAGTTGTAGGCCATTTTGGAGGGTCATCTCAAGTACTGAGCTAAAGACAGATTCTGAAGCAAACAACGGATGACTTGAAAGTTGAGACCAAGTTTCGAGTATGTCTGTAATGATATACCATCTCTTTTCGAAGAGTTCTTGATTCCAATTCTGTACAAGCAGAGGGCAAATATTTGTATTATAAAATCAAAGGGGACCACTACTGTTCCATTACTAAGGTTGTCATTAGTGACAAGAAAGGGATTGTGGATCAGTCACAACAGGCATACCAAGAAGCTTTTGAAATCAGCAAAAAGGAAATGAATAGGCTCATTCTATCAGGTTGGATCTGGTTCTTAATTTCCCTGTGTTCTATTTTAAGATCTGAACTCTCCTGAGAAAACCTGCTTTCTTTCAAGGACAACTTTAGATAAAACTGAGGCAGAAATTGCTAGCTAGTGTAGGACTTTGAGACCTCAATTCCTTTTTTTTTTTTTTAATTTCAATTTTTTTCTTCTCAAGTAAGCATCTCACTCTTTTGTTTCAACTTCCAAACATTCAGAGGAATGCCTCCCTGGTCTGGTATGTCATAAAACATTCAAACCTGGACAAGACAATCATTAACTATTGTCCAGCTTATCAAGGAAAAAAAGAAAAAAAAAACAGGAAGACCATTTACCAGTCCTTAAACAATCACCTGGGGTCAAGGAAAAGGGTTGTGGGCTGGTGACTCAGTGTCTAAAAAAACCCAAGGACTGGAGACCCAAGAAAGCCATAAAAATGTCAAACTGAACATTGTGACATTCAAACTAAATGGTCAAAAATGACAGATATTAAAGTCACGAGCCCACCAAAAATGTATAGACCAATACTAATAAACATATAAAATTGCTATGATCCCCCACCTTTTGGGGGCTCTTCACCACCTCTCAGTGTCTATGCTGAGGGCTTTGTATCTCTATCTTTAAAATAAAGTTTGCCAGCATGAGCGTTTGAGAGTTTACAGAGTTCATTCCTCAGTTCCATGAACAAAACTCGGTTCCCATTTCAAAACCATTGCTGAACTTGATAAATTAAGTGAAGATGCATAAAAGATAGAAGGCTAATAATGCCTTGAACCCAGGTCTCCTGTACTGCAGGTGATTTCCTGCATTGCAAGATGAATCTTTACCAACTCAGCCACCAGGACACTGGCCCCAGACAGTGTGTCTGTGTGCATGCTCAGTCTTGTCTGACCTCTGCAACCCCATGGAGGGTAGCCCACCAGGCTCCTCTGTCCATGGAATGCTCTAGGTAAGAATGCTGGAATGGGTTGCCATTTCCTACTCCAGTGGATCTTCCCACACAGGGATCGAACTTGAGTCTCCCGCTTCTCCTGCACTGGCAAGAGGATTCTTTACAGTGGTGCCACCTTGGAAGTCCTCAGACAGCTGAGGTGATATCAAAGGAATGATTTCAGTGAGCCCTTGCATCTTACCATACATATAAAAGTGCTAAATTCCTCGAGATATCTGGTTTTCTTTAACAATAATATTTTGGTTTTACAATACTAAATATTGTTTGGCATAATAACCTTTAACAATAATCTTTTCTTTAACAACAACTGTTGGTCCAATTAATGGTAAAATGATGAAACAGATAAAATAAAAACACGACCTGTCTTCCCACTCTATACACTCCCTGTCCTGTCTTTTCCTTTTCTATCTCTACAAGCAACCTGTGTCCTCATCCTCCAACATTTTGCTTCCCATTAGATTGCCTTCAAAAGTTTACATTCATCTTATAATATACTGCTTCCTCAAACTAGAATATTTTTGTCAATAGCCTGTATCATAAATGTTCAAATTAAATATCCAGGCCTGGCAGTGCTAAAAAAAATTAATAAAACACAGAGGGTTTTTTTTGCATCAGTTTTCTATTTACATTCACTTTTCTAACATGATATATTAGCCCTGCAGAGTCATTATAGCCAATTCTAATACAATGAAAATTTCATTATAATATCAATCACGCATTAATAGCTATCCCAGTTGAAATTATTCTTGAAATATGAGGAAAGATCATTTAGACAACAAACATGCTTGATTTGGAGATAATAGGAAGTATTCCACATTCTTATACATTATTTTTAAATTAATATAATATCTATAAACAAGAAATTAAGTGGATCTGATGTTAACATAATTACACTAATGAACAAAGCATCTCTCCCCTCTTAAACATCCACATGTTTAGGAAATCATTGTTCTGTACAGGGCTTTATGTTAATTAGAGAATTAGAGGACATTAAACATGGTGCTTTATGAACATGTGTTTCAATTTCCCCTTCTCTCACTTCATCATGTTAATATGATAACAACCCAAAGCCATCACATGCAAAGCTGAGTCTAATAAACAAAGTCAAATTAGGCTAAATCAATCAAATATATTCCTAATTTTTAAAAAATATGATTTATGCTGTCTTGTATTTTAAAATATGAGTTAAAGACATTGCCCATTGCTTTTTCACCTCTTGCCCTTCTCTCTCTTTCCTTCATTAGAAATCAGGACCAACCAGTCACTCTGATTTGGTGATTGCTCTTCTGAAAGTTGCAAGAGGGTAAAAGCACTTGACCTACATTTTCCCTTAGGCTCTTCCTTCTGCAACCTGAAGGAAAAAAAATCAGAGTTCACAGTGAGAACAATAGTCTTTCCTGCACCACCTACACCTTTATTCTCAGGGCTCTGTAATCAACTGTGACAGCATTTGAAAATGCTAATCAGTCAAACTCTGAAATTATTGATCCCAGAAAAATGTACATGAATGACTCCCTTTCCATTTCTTCATATCTGTGGGTAGCTCCAAATAGAAAACTCAGTAACATCAGTGACTCAAAACCTCCTACAAATTGACGAGTTAAGTCATAATACAGACAAAAATAAAAGACATGATGGAATTTATGTAATACTATTAATATTTTTTTGGTTGTTTAAACTTTTATTTTATATTGGAGTTTAGTCTTTCGGGCTTCACAGATGGCTCAGTGGTAAAGAATCTGCCTGCCAATGCAGGAGATGTGGGTTAGATCCCTGGGTCAGGAAGACCCCCTGGAGAAGGAAATGGCAACCCACTCCAGTCTTCTTGCCTGGGAAATCCCATGGACAGAGTCTGGTGGGCTCAGTCCATGATGTCACAGAGTCAAACCTGACTTAGCTACTAAACAACAACGACAAATACAATGCCTACCACATAGAAATTGCATTAAAATTTGGGTTGGACTGAACAAAATAAAGGTACTCTCACATACTACTGAATCATGAAGAGTTAAAAATCACAGATATTCCTGTATTACAAAATGCCATCTGATCAATGAATTTATGTTTATGAAAATCAAGGTAAGATTTCTTAACTTCCAGGATCCTCCCTAAGGGAAGAGATGGTTATGATTTTAGAAATATTTGGAAGTAAAAATCAAGGAGGAACCAATAAATCCAACATATGAGATAAAAGACTGAAAGAGAAAAATAGGAAACCACACGGAAATTCATAAAATCTACCATTTTATGCTGATTTGTTTTGTGGGTTTTAACTTTTTTCCCTGCACAAAATCTGGGCTCTATTTGGCAGAACCATTAGCTATCTTTAAGGCAAGAACTGTGTAGTGTTCTTCAAAGAAAGATTCTTTCTAAGCACATTTAGTGCTTGACTTGCCAAGGCGACTGCCTCAACAATAAGAGTCTGGTGAATTACATTCACATTGTAATCAGCCAAATAATTCTCTGCATCATCAGGGAGGAAAAATAAGTGTTTTCAGAACAACTTCCCCAAAAGTTGTTTTCTTTAACTTAGCATGGCTTAAGCCAGCATAGTTTTGAAATAAGAGGTTGTAGAAAGGCTGTATGCTTTCCTTTTACTAAGGTCTTTCACAGTTCAGACAATTTCTTAGCTGCCTGATTTTACATGAAAATAAAGAAGAAAGGTGCTACTTTCTTTAGAGAATTGTTTTCCACCTCTGTGGTAGATATGATCCCTCTTCAAGGTAACATCACCAGATACCAAGTACAGTTGGCAGACAACTTCCAGCTAAGGCACTCCTCACTCCAGAGTTCCTCAATGGTTAACTAAAGCTTTTGTGTCCACCTCCCCATTACACTTCCTCTGGGCAATGCAGTTCCTTTCTCCTTCCTTTCACAGGAATTGCTCATCAACTTGCACTGTATACTATCTTAGCATTCACTTCAAAGGAATTGAAACTGAGGCAGTAGTTACCAGGAATGATTCAAGAGTGTGGGTTCAAGATGGAGTTGTGGATTATTCACTGTCTTGCTAGATGAGGATACCATTACTTCTGGTGGGGGGGAGGGGGGTGGAACAAAGGGACATAAATTATCCTGCTACACAATTTGTCCTTGAAAAATCATCCTTGCAGCTGTTAATACTTTTACCAGAAATGAGAGACAGTGTTCCAGTAGAAGAGGATGTAATAATTACTTTTGAGTATTGAATGTATGAGTGACTTAACCATAAAGAAAATTAAATGCCAGATCAAGGTAAGTCTGCTATGCCAAGACCAGGGCTCTGGCTGGAAAATTTGAAACCTCAATATCTAAGTAGATCCTCTAGGTGAAGTGACTGGTCATATTGTCAGGAAAGTTTATAATTTTCCTTGGTTCCGTCTCCTTGCAACAAAAATTTGAAGTGATGGATGGACCAGCGTTACAGCCCGTGTAATTTTCTCAGACAGACCAGTGTTACAGCTCCGTGTTACAGCTCAGTTTTATTTGGAAAGCAAAGGAAAATACATCCTCGAGGCATAAGGGTGGACTGACCCAGAAGATGCAAAGAGATGAGAAGTCCCCAGGTCCAATTTTGACTCCTATTTTTATGTGTTTTTTCCTCCTCCCCCTGAGCCTGCCCTATGTAAATTGGGCTAGCCAAGAGGGCTGTTTGTTCAGTTCTCGAACCTTCCTTTGTTCTATTTTTGCATACTTTTCCCTTCTTTGTCTTTTAGCCACTGCCATTCTGGACTCCTTTTCCTATTCTAACTGCCTAACAATATCTGAGTGCATACCCTATATACTTTGACTCTCCAGCCTCCTCTCAAACTTCTGAGCTTGAAAAATATCCCTACCTTTCCCTACACCTCCCAAGAAACATACTACAAGCAATATACCCTATCCCCATGGTAGAGGAAAATGCAGAGGCTTCTAGCTTTAAAGGTTTTGTTACCTTCTGAAGATTTGATCTCACCCCTCCTCAAGGCTATGATGCCAATAACTGGAGTTAACTTATAGTGTAATCTTGCTAGGCATTAGTAGGTCTATTTTATATCACAAAATAGTTGCAAGACTTGGCCAGCACATAATGTAGTAGCTAAGAGAGTAAAGACAGTACCTGATTCTTAAGGTGCTAAAGAATTTGGAAGTGTACTCACAAGACACAATGTTTATACTTCAACAAAGAGTATATACTAGAGATGAAACTTACTTAGATAGAAAGGCTATGCCTGTACTGAAGAGAGTTGAAAGGACAGAATTGCTGTGGGAAATGGTAAAGGAAGGGATTAAAAGTAATAAGGAAGTGGGCATTTGGGAATGGATATACAATGTATTCCCTAAAAATCCTTCAGATGATTGTATTCACAGGAAAACCCAGAAGACACACCACATACCAGAGCCATAAAGAAAGCACTGTCAAGAGTGTATTGTGGTCTGCATTTCCTGTTTATGCATCCAAAGAATGCATCAGTATCACTAAAAGTTTTAGCTACAACTTCCTCTGTGAATGTGTACTGATTATGATAAGAGAGGCTAGATCAGAAGTTGGCTCACTATTATGAACAAAGATGTTAAAATCCTGAAAAAGTAGAGGCCAAATGGCATTGCTTAAGCACCAGAATGCAAGGGGTTACTATTATTGTAATGACCTGTAAGTCTGGAGTGGCAACCAAGAGTCCCTGATCTATAGAAGGTTACTGACATAATCAAAAGAAAAATTTTACTTAGGGACAAAATAAATGGGTGTATTTATCACAAGAGGATAAGAATGGATGGCTGAGGAGTTGATGGCAGTCCTTCTATAAAAGTTGTATTTCTTGTTTTATTTTAGAATAGAACCAGTTTTCCAATGTGGAGTTCATTGACTAAAAATATGTCCATGTTTCTAGGAAGAAGGATCCTGAAACATCATGGCAAGAACACATGGTAATTATTGTTCCGGTACTTTTCTTAAGTAACCTATGGCTGTTTTGCAAGTAACTGTACATCTGAGAAGGGGAAAAGTGAGTCAGTTACTCAGTTGTGTCCAACTCTTTGCGACCCCACGGACTGTAACCCACCAGGCTTCTCTGTCCGTGGAATTTTCCAGGCAAGAGGAGAGATATCTAGAAATTCTGAGGAGTATTAGACACAGTGTCTGGGTTGGTTAGACACTGGTACCCAGAATGCTTACTCGTGTTAGGGCCCCTGTGAAAGAGACATCATGTGGAGGCCAAGTAGTACATAGTCAACTTAGTGGTCCCCCAGGTCTACAGACCTCTCAGTGGCACTTTCCTAATCATCATACATATATTTTGGAGTCATATATTTGTTATCTTGTACAAGCTCCACATTGATGTTCAGGAGAGTGGAAGATAATTCTACAAAGAGTGAAAATTTCAACAACACTCACACTGGAGGGTCTAGACATTGGTTCACATAAAAATAGGCACGTATTCTAAGAGCATGTTTTCCTTTTTAACTCCTAGAAATTTGCACAATCGTATGAGGTCTTTCAAAGTGTTTTTTCACTAGCATGGAATCATATAACATCTCAGGAGACCAGGGGAACGCTGCATAGCAGGTGAGGTATGGGTATGCGCTCAAGACCAGAGGATCCACTTAATCGCTACCCAGAAGGTGCTGGCCAGAAAGAGCATTGAAATGGCTGTGAAGACACAGATGAAGTACCAGCTCAGAGACATTATTCTCTACATACAGAGTACCTTCTCCAGAATGCACTGAAATAAAGAAAGTTATATGGAACAGTGTCACTGAATAAGATGAATACATTAAGTTCAGAAATCAACTGGTAGATGGAGTAGTCTCATTTATCTTCACTCCTGATGATGCCTTGGGGACTTCATGCTTTCTGTAACTACAGTTTGCGCTCTCAAGGGTCCTGCTCTACAATACATTTATTTCTATCCGAATCTGAAAAGGAGCACATATTTTGAGTTTTCTGTTTCCCAATAATCAAAAGGATCATCCCTTTTTCCTCAGGAAGACAGCTTTCAAAATCCTGTAGGAGCTGCTCTTAGGAGATATGGAGATGTGGAACTTGGCACAGTGACAATGATGGTAAAAGAACTGCCAAATTCCTTCCTAAGGAAAGAGTTGCTACCCAAGTGTAGGGAGCACCATCAGTAGACAGCCGCCTATAGTCATCTCCTTCACGGTCTGCCACAGATACAGAGAACCATCTGAAGTCACACCATTTTCCCTAGCAACTACCTGGTAACGGAGCAAAGCAGACATGTAAAGACCCAATAGTCCTGACTCAATGTGGGGCAGTTCAGGGTACTTCAGAGAGCTCTCTATCAGTTTGGCCAGAGATTTGTCAGCCCTGTTTCACAATTCAACTACTCCCTTTGCCCATTCCTGCCTCCTCCCTTTTCTTTCATCAGCCTTGATAACTTAAAGCCCTGAAGTGTTTCAGGTTCTGCTTTTCTGATTACAAATATTTTCATTTCTCCATTTTCTAACTCAGCATTTCCCCAAGTATATTCCTAGGAAACCAAATCCCATCAAGACATTAACTTTTATTCCACTGTAGTAGAAAACCATGATTAAATAACTTGATAAATGCTGGGTAAGACTAAGTTAAATGAGTTTTTTGACTGCATGACCAGACTGTTTGACCTGCAAAGGAATCTGTCACTATATATATATATATATATATATATATATATATATATAGTGACACACACATATATATATATATAATTTTTTTCCATCTTGTGAATCCATAAGACATAAATCCTCCACCCATTAGCAGTGATAATCTCTCTGGAAAATCAGTATTCGTGCGGCAATTTTTTTCTTATAATTTTCCAGGAACAGAAATAAGACTTCATAAGTAAATCATGAAACTAAAAATTAAATACCATTTGTAACAGAAGTTACAAGATTCCTTTATGGCCTCTGTGATTTTTTACCCTTTGGAAACTGGACAGAGAATTAATGAGCATAAAAGATGCTTAAAGGAGACAATGTTTAGTTTTAAATAATTTTTATCTCATCTATCTTCCTTATATTAAATACTTTCTTGAAAACTGATTAGATATCCAATCAAATATAATTCAGTTAAATATTATAAGATCACACATTTTCAGCATATAAATAAAATTTCTCAGTGAATGATTACTGTTTTGCATATACTCTTTAAAAATTACAGATGTTGGATAATTCATGTATATTTTTTGCCCAAATGAAATCCATTTTTTCTTTAATTTTGAAAGAACTTATAGGTGGAAACTTTTTTGCTTTTTTCAAAAATGTCTCTCCATATATGTACATTTTGTGACCATATATGTACAAAATGTTCTTTGCTTGAATAAATGACCGTTCTTTGCCAGTCACATGTTCCTTGCTATTCTACACTGAGAAAGGGACATGTAACCAAGTGCATTACAATGAGACATGAGGAAAGCTTTCTGGGACACATTTAGGAAGTAGGTCCCTGCTGCTTAGAAGCAGACAGAGAGAAAGATGGACTTCCTTTCAATGAACACTTCCAACTCTAGAGATAATACCTGAAAAGTCTAGAGTTTCCTATCTACTAGCCAGAGGACAAAATCAGGACATGGAGGGCAGAGCCAAGAGAAGCTGAGCTATAATCTCCACATTCCATATCTTGATTCCTTCTTGCACCCAGACTTCCTCTTACATGAAATAAAATTAAGACTGTTCACACTAAAGCTTTCATTTTGGGAGATTTCAAATTCCTCTAGAAAAAAATCTCAATAAACAGAAAACACTTAATATCCCATTATAAAAACTGGTACATTATATATTACAAAGAATAAAATGAATTTTGAGTTAAACATGCTACATAAATTAGCAATTAAAAAGCACAGCTTTCATAAGAAGTTGTCAGTCTTGAACAAATGATTCTTTTTGTGTTTTCTCCCCTACAGAAAAAAAAATGTATTATATATGTATGTTGACAAATATGTCTACATAGAAAAATTATATAAAGACAAAAATAAGAGAGAAAATTTAGGATATTTAACTTTTTAAGAAGTCACTGGTGAGGTCTTACAGGACACTATTACTTCATAGTATTTATTTTTAGAATTAGAGTAAGCTCTATCCAGTTTCAGAGTTAGTCTATTGATAAACTGTGGATGATTGGGAACCAGAGGTTGTTCATTGAATGTGCTAAGTCACTTCAGTTAGAACTGGACATGGAACAACAGACTGGTTCCAAATAGGAAAAGGAGTACGTCAAGGCTGTATATTGTCACCCTGCTTATTTAACTTATATGCTGAGTACATCATGAGAAACGTTGGATTGGAAGAAACACAAGCTGGAATCAAGATTGCTGGGAGAAATATCAATAACCTCAGATATGCAGATGACACCACCCTTATGGCAGAAAGTGAAGAGGAACTAAAAAGCCTCTTGTTGAAAGTGAAAGAGGAGAGTGAAAAAGTTGGCTTAAAGCTCAACATTCAGAAAACGAAGATCATGGCATCTGGTCCCATCACTTCATGGGAAATAGATGGGGAAACAGTAGAAATAGTGTAAGACTTTATTTTGGGGGGCTCTAAAGTCAGTGCAGATGGTGACTGCAGCCATGAAATTAAAAGACACTTACTCCTTGGAAGGAAAGTTATGACCAACCTAGATAGTATATTCAAAAGCAGAGACATTACTTTGCCAATAAAGGTCCGTCTAGTCAAGGCTATGGTTTTTCCTGTGGTCATGTATGGATGTGAGAGTTGAACTGTGAAGAAGGCTGAGCGCCGAAGAATTGATGCTTTTGAACTGTGGTGTTGGAGAAGACTCTTGAGAGTCCCTTGGAGTGCAAGGAGATCCAACCAGTCCATTCTGAAGGAGATCAACCCTGGGATTTCTTTGGAAGGAATGATGCTCAAACAACACTTAATCCTTGGAAGGAAAGTTATGACCAACCTAGATAGCATATTCAAAAGCAGAGACATTACTTTGCCAATAAAGGTCCGTCTAGTCAAGGCTATGGTTTTTCCTGTGGTCATGTATGGATGTGAGAGTTGGACTGTGAAGACAGCTGAGCACCAAAGACTTGATGCTTTTGAACTGTGGTATTGGAGAAGACTCTTGAGAGTCCCTTGGACTGCACGGAGATCTAACCAGTCCAATCTAAAGGAGATCAGTCCTGGGTGTTCTTTGGAAGGAATGATGCTAAAGCTGAAACTCCAGCACTTTGGCCACCTCATGCGAACAGCTGACTTATTGGAAAAGACCCTGATGTTGGGAGGGATTGGGGGCAGGAGGAGAAGGGGACAACCGAGGATGAGATGGCTGGATGGCATCACCAACTTGATGGACATGAGTTTGAGTGAACTCTGGGAGTTGGTGATGGACAGGGAGGCCTGGCGTGCTGCGATTCATGGGGTCGCAAAGAGTTGGACACGACTGAGTGACTGAACTGAACTGAACTGAACTGAAAGGTCAATTGTACCCATCTCTTTCTCACTTTGTTTTTGTTTCATAGGCACAACATAACTAGTATCCTCAACCTTTTTTTTCCCAAAATCCACAACTCATTATTTCCCTTCATTATTTAAAATGTCTACTTAAATCCCAGCCGTCATAACTACAATACAATACACAGATCTTTTATTTTATTTTATTTTAAAGGGGAAATAAAAGATACTTTTTAAAAGACATTTCCATTAAGTAGGGCATGAAATTACATTAAGCCATGAAATTAAAAGACACTTGCTCCTTGGAAGAAAAGCTATGACCAACCTAGACAGCATATTAAAAAGCAGAGAAATTATTTTGCCAAAAGATGTCCATCTAGACAAAGCTCGGTTTTTCTGGTAGTTATGTATGGATGTGAGAATTGAACTATAAAGTGCCAAAGAATTGATGCTTTTGAACTGCGGTATTGGAGAAGACCCTTGAGAGTTGCTTGTACTGCAAGAAGATCCAACCAATCCGTCCTAAAGGAAATCAGTCCTGAATATTCATTGGAAGGAGTGATGCTGGAGTTGAAGCTCCAGTATATTGCCACCTGATGTGAAAAACTGACTCTTGAAAAGACCCTGATGCTGGGAAAGATTGAATGTGGGAGGAGAAGGAGACAACAGAGGATGAGATGGCTGGATGGTATCACTGACTCGATGGACATGAATATGTGTAGCCTCTGGGAGTTGGTGATGGACAGGGAGGCTTGGTGTGCTGCAGTCCATGGGGTCATAAAGAGTCGGGCAAGACTGAGCAACTGAATTGAACTTAACTGAGGGCACATTAGTTTTACTTTGCATATTCTAGAATTTGTATTTTTAAACTACTGAGATTTGTATGTTAGTTTAGTCAATCAAGTGTCAGCTGGAAATCACTGATACTATTTCAAAGAAGAGCATATGACAGAGTAAGCAATAGGGGGTATCTGCCATAATTACACATTTGAAGAGGGTCTCAATTTTCTTGAATTATTCATTTCAATGCTAATTTTAGTTATATTGTTTCTGATATCCAGTCTTTATATAATGACTTTTAAAAATACATTGCATTTTGCAACTTCTTAAATAGAGAAAATTGATGGTTTCAATGGTCAAATGCTATGTATTCCACTTTATGATAGTATTTTGTAGTAAATTGCAACATTAGTTCATTTTATTAGAGAGAATTCTACTATCCTTAAAACAGCCTTACCTCACTTCATATGACATAATTTGAATTAAGAATCACCTCTTCCCATGTTGCCTAGCTTTTCGACCATTAGGAAACGGTATGATGAATGAACATATCAATTTGTCAAATGTGCTCTTAAAAAGAAGATGAATAAGTTTTAGTGACTAACCATTATAAGTTGTTGTCAGTTTAGCTCAATGAAATATGTTAGCAAGCTCTAGTAGAAAATTTTATCTAAAAGTTTCTTTAGCATTACTTCAAAAACTTGTTTAGTTGCTAAGTCGTGTCCAACTCTTTTGTGACCCATGAACTTCAGCCCACCCAGTCTTCTCTGTCTATAGATTTCCCAGGCAAGAATACTGGAGAGGGTAACCATTTCCTTCTCCAGGGATCTTCTCAACACAGGATCAAACCCGAGTCTGCTGCATTGACAGATGGATTCTTTACTGCTGAGCTACCAGGGAAGCCCTACTTCAGATACTATCACTTATTAAAGTATGTTTTAGTGAAATAGCTCTGCCAAAGATAACTAACATGAATAGCAAAGGAGTTATTTACCTGTTTTTAATGTTTACAATTATTTATTTTTAAAATGCCCTTTCGTTCTTTTTTAAAATATTTGCTTATTGCCTGAATCAGGTCTTAGTTGCAGCATGGGGGAGTCTTTGCTGTATTATGCAGGATCTTACATGGCAACAGAAGGACTTTCTAGTTGTGGCTCATGACTCAGTAGTTGAGTGCACAGGCTTAGAGGTTCCACGGCATATGGGATCTTAGCTCTCCAACCAGGGGTTAAACCCATGTCCTCTGCATTGCACGGCAGATTCTTAACCACTGGACCACCAGAGGAGTCCCTAGAATTATTTATTGTTTGTTAGTAGGTTCAGTTCAGTTCACTCAGTCGTGTCTGACTCTTTGCGACCCCATGAATTGCAGCACGCCAGGCCTCCCTGTCCATCACCAACTCCCGGAGTTCACTCAGACTCACGTCCATCAAGTCAGTGATGCCATCCAGCCATCTCATCCTTGGTCGTCCCCTTCTCCTCCTGCCCCCAATCCCTCCCAGAATCAGTCTTTTCCAAGGAGTCAACTCTTCACATGAGGTGGCCAAAGTACTGGAGTTTCAGCTTTAGCATCATTCCTTCCAAAGAAATCTGAGGACTGATCTCCTTCAGCATGGATTGGTTGCATCTCCTTGCAGTTTTTAGTAACTACCTATTCTAAAAAATTCCGGCAATTACCTTAAATGATTAACCAGGTGACTAGTTGAACAAAGAACTATGAGATATATACGTCCTTATTCTTCAGAATTTTACTCAGTGGTAGCCCTAGAAAGGACTTTTATGATATTTAGAGTTTCTGCTTTGTATATTGCCAGGAAAAGGGATAATTTTAGTTCAGGAAAGTCTACTGCTAAGTCACTTCAGTCATGTCCGACTCTGTGCGACCCCATAGATAGCAGCCCACCAGGCTCCCCCGTCCCTGGGATTCTCCAGGCAAGAACACTGGAGTCGGTTGCTATTTCCTTCTCTAATGCATGAAAGTGAAAAGTGAAAGTGAAGGCGTGTTGTATTAAATGCACTCTAGACAAGATAAAAAGTGGGTTGCTATGTTGCCACATTAGAAAATATTGATATAATGTTAATGATTTTTTATTCTTATGATTGTTATATAGTGGCATAATAGTTTAAAAGAAATTAAGAAAAAATATCATTGCACAGTGAAATTTCAAGTATTGACAGTTCAATTGCATACAAGTGCATCTGTTTCCTCATCATTTAATAGCCACAGTACTAGTAAAATGAGTTGATAGTCTGACATTCCAGAGATAGCAGGAAAGACAAGTGGTTAAAATAAAAGTATGTTTCTTACATACAGTGTGTAGACTTGATGTGTGTGTGTGTGTGTGACTTTTAATAGTCCTGTTGCTTCTAAATACTTATTTTCAAACAACAAAAAAGCAAAAATACTGTGAGAAAAAGGTAGATAATTTTTCTATGATTATAATAATTAATGATGAGGTAGTAAAATGTTTCAGCTCAATATCTTTTTTTTCTTTCTCTGGTTTTGTAATAGAAAGCTCAAATAAAACTTGGGAATGCCAGTCTGAATTTATACATGTAAGAATTTATAGCTCTATTTTTCAGTTTTTTGACAGTGCTCTACTTAAGCAGACTTTCTAAGGAGTCTGAAGTAACAAATCACTTTACCTTTAGGTTTTGGATGAATTCCGTATGAATTGGTCTGTAAAAATGTCAAAATCGATCCCTGTGATTAATGAAAATAAAGCATTTGAACCAGACATAATATTTTTAAATGAAATTTATTTCAGAATATTTAAATAAATCAATTACTTTTTCTGCAGTTTTTCATGTTACTTATCTTTCTTTATCTATCAACATGTGTGCACATTCTTAGAATTGAATATACATATTTATAAGCATTTAAATATATGTAGCAGTCACAGTGGCAGCAAGAAATAGGTACCATACAAAAGGGGTAATTAAAAATATTTCAGTAAGAGAATATTTACAAATATGTTGTAGGAGATCTGGGTTCAATCCGTGGGTTGGGATGATCCCCTGGAGAAGGGAAAGGCTACCCACTCCAGTATTCTGGCCTGGAGAATGCCATGCACTGTATAATCCATGAGGTCGCAAGGAGTCAGACAGGACTGAGCAACTTTCACTTTCACTTTTAGGCAAGATGTAACTGAAAAGAGTGAGGCACCCTGATGTAGCAAAAAAGATGTATCCATCATCAGCTCTAGGTCTGAAGAAGTAAGATAAGTGATTATCAGACTCTTTTTAATCTCTCTCATTATTGGCAACAGATTTGTTATTTTTTCACTTCCGTAATACAGATTATATTAATTGACAACTACTAAAAGTTATGACCAACCTAGATAGTATATTCAAAAGCAGAGACATTACTTTGCCGACTAAGGTCCGTCTAGTCAAGGCTATGGTTTTTCCTGTGGTCATGTATGGATGTGAGAGTTGGGCTGTGGAGAAGGCTGAGCACCGAAGAATTGATGCTTTTGAACTGTGGTGTTGGAGAAGACTCTTGAGAGTCCCTTGGACTGCAAAGAGATCCAACCAGTCCATTCTGAAGGAGATCAGCCCTGGGTGTTCTTTGGAAGGAATGATGCTAAAGCTGAAGCTCCAGTACTTTGGCCACCTCATGCAGAGTTGACTCATTGGAAAAGACCCTGATGCTGGGAGGGATTGGGGGCAGGAGGAGAAGGGGACGACCGAGGATAGATGGCTGGATGGCATCACCAACTCAATGGACATGAGTCTGAGTGAACTCCGGGAGTTGGTGATGGACAGGGAGGCCTGGCGTGCTGTGATTCATGGGGTCGCAAAGAGTCGGACACGACTGAGTGACTGAACTGAACTGAACTGAACACAAACTATATGTAAAATAAACCTACTGAAGTTCAGCATTGTTTATAGCTCTTTTAGTATGCAGTCTGATGATATGGAGTCAACATATTTTGTTTGACTATTTTCCACTAAATATGGTTATTCTATCAATTTGAATTATAGTTATGTCCAATTGTTTTTGTTTGTATTCCACTTTTGGTATTTTCACATCCTTCTTAGTGTATGTGTGGAGGGGGCGGGTGTTGAGTCGTGAAACATACGATGATTTTCAAAGTCAAAAATGTATGTTTCTTGCTACTCATTTTCTCTTAGACAAAAGGTTTTGTACTACATTATTTTGTACTTTTTTTTAAACTTTTTTTTTATTGGAGTACAGTTGATTATCAATGGAATGTTAGTGTCAGATGTACAGCAAAGCGATTCAGTTGTACATGCATCTATTTTGTGCTCCTTTTTTAAAAACTTAACACTACATTTTGAAAATCACTCCAGTTTATATCACTGTGTTATCATTAATCATTTGTTCATTTGCTTAAAGCTGCATAATATTTAGACTTCTCCCTTTTATTTTTAATAACTTTTCTATAGATTATTCTTTTCCATGGAGTAAATAATTATCTTTTGTGAATAGTAAACATTTTTCTCCCTATCAAATTATTTCCCTGCCCTTGAGTAGTATTTATAGCTTACAGTAAAATAGTATATAAAGTTGGTGAATGAGGGCACACTAGTCATGTTCAGAAGAATTGGTCACCATTTCATTAGTATGAAGTTTGAAACATGATGTTTTTGACCAGAGGGAGGGAGGGATGCCTAGGTGCCTACTGAAGGTCATTTTTCTTGTTCAGTCACTCAGCTGTGTCCTACTCTTTGTGACCCCATGGACTGCAGTATCCAGGTTTCCCTGTCCTCCACAGTCTTCCGGAGTTTGCTCAAAGTCATGTCCATTGAGTCAGTGATGCCATACAACTATCTCATCCTTTGTCATCCCCTTCTCCTCTGGCCTTCTATCTTTCCCAGCATCACCGTTTTTTTCCAGTGAGTCAGCTCTTCACATCAGGTGGCCACAGTATTAGAGCTTCAACTTCAGCATCAACCCTTCCAATGAGTATTCAAGGTTGATTTCCTTTAGGATAGAAGGTCATAATGACAGAGAAAAATCATTCCAAGTTCTGGGCATCTGATGGCCCTTTTCTTTTCCTTGTAACACTTTATTCTGGTTTTTACCTCCGTGTTATAACAAAGCTGCTTTTGCTGAGATGTCAGATGAGTGTGTTTCATTCACACTGCTCTACCTCTAAGAAGCATTTAGTGCTTCCATGACCCTCCTCTCCTATGTCCTTCCTCTCTGTTCAGTGGCCTTTATTGTCTAGTTTATAGTCTTTTCTGTTAGGCCTGACTTCTAACTCTGACTACTCCTCATCAGTCAATCATGAGCACTCTTTTATTCTTGCTTTTTACCATCTTCTAGTGATATCATTAGCTCCAATGGTTTTATATATTTTTTATTTTTGTATTTCTACCCAAATGCACAAATCAAGTCTAAGGTTCATCTCTGACCTTTAAATTTCTATATTTGATTTTCTATTTTAGAACTCAACTGAGATATTTCACCAACATAAACATCATTTATAAATTAATATTAGTTATAAATATAACTGATTCGCTAACCTACTCCTACTCTACCCTATTTTTCAATACCTGAATTTCCTCCACTATTTCTGTGATAATAAATGATAAGTATATCTACCTCATTAACCATATATCTGGCTATATCTTTTCTCATCCTATATCCAAGATCTGCTAATTGTAATATGAAATTTAATTGAATCTGTCAACCTTTTATGCTTCCCACTTCTCCGATCTAAGCTGCTGTCATCTTTTGCCAAGTCTATAAAATCTCCTGACTTCTTTCCCAGCCCCATTTTTATCACCCTCCAATTATTCTCCACCTAAATGATCTTTTAAAAAAAATAATTAAACCATCAGTCTTCTCAAAACTATTCAACTTTTTCCTGTTCCAAATGAAAAAGTACCAAAAATAACCTAAAGTCCAAAAGGCCTTAGGAACTTAGGACTTTGTGATGTGTGTATTTGCTCTTGAGCTATACCTCTAAATTTATCCACTAAACCATTCCTCATTAAACCTTCAGACTTTTTAAAATGTTTCCATCTTCTTCCCCCAATGAAGGGATGATTTATTATTCTCTTTCCTTCCTGAAATAATCTTCCTAGTTATTCTCCATATGCTAAATTCCTACTCAGGCATCAATAACATTCTGAGAGAGTTTTCCTTTTCTGATATATTAATTTGATATGAACTTATTACCTTTCACAGAGCACAGTAATTTTTAAGAAAAATAGAACCTAATATATATATGCTTTTATGAACATGAGAATGTATAGACATATTCATATATATACATTTATTTTATTCTATTTAATAAATACAGAGCAAGATTATTTTAAGCATAAACTCTGTGTTGAGAATATCTGCTAATTTATTTAGCTTTTTGAGTATGAACATTCTTAGAAATAATAAATGACATTTTCTTTCTCTTTACTGCCATCTTCAAAATCTGTGGCTTAGAAAGAAACTATCAAGAGACAATGGCAATTGCCTTGAAACCTCTCTTAAGATTCTCTCATTATCTTCATGCCTACGCTGTTCTACATACAGAGAATAAGAATAGCAGTACCAGCCACTTCTCTGTGGTCTGTATTGTTAAATTCCTGTTTGTCACCTTTGTCACCAATGGAATAAGATATCTTAGTAAATATCTAGGTTGCCTCACATACACATGATAAGCATGTATTTGATTAAACTTATGTTAAAACTTTCAGATAATTGCACATATATATGCACTTGTAAGGTAAAGCAGAGTTTGAATGTACATCATGCAAAACTTTTGATGCAATATTGCAATCAGTATATTAAAGTGATTTGGGCTTCCCCATTGACTTAATGGTAAAAATCTGCCTGCCAAGCAGGAGATGTGGGTTCAGTCCCTGGGTCAGCAAGATCCCCTGGAGAAGGAAATAGCAACCCACTCTAGTATTCTTGCCTAGGAAATCCCATGGACAGGGGATCCTCTTGGGCCACAGTCCCTGGGTTCACAAAAGAGTCAGAGGTGACTCAGTAACTAAACAACAACAAATATTAATAGTGATACAATCATAATACAGAATAATCCCATCACCACAAGAAAAACCCCCCACCCCTTATTCCTTATTTTCATTCACATCCACCTCTTCCTCCAGCTTCCCAATGTTTTTAAAACAATTTACTGATACATGCTTTGGCAAAAATAAATGTCTTCATGGAGTCAATCCATTTGTATTGAGACTCATGAAATGGAAGATTTTCTTACCTGATGTGTTACATTTTTCAGTTTAATTTGTGAATGATTGCTTTAAATCAGCATTTTCTCTGTCACTCATTTTATATTTATGATCTCTCTCAATCCTTTTATAATATTCAGAAGGTAAATATTATTATCTCCATTTTACAGATAAAAATCCTGACGATGCAGATTAATCTGTACAAGGTCTTATAGCTGGAAACAGTATTAGGTCTGTACAGCTCCAGACCCTATGCTTTCCACAGAAAGTGGTTATCTACTTTATATAGCATCACAGAAAAAAGAAAATGATCAGGAACAACTACTTGAAATTTTAAAGTTTTAGAATGTATCTGTATTCTCTCTGAAGGAAGTATCTGCTATAAGTGGGTACAGACTGACTTATTATATTTTTACAATAGGTGGTTTAAAATATATCTTTGCTGTCTCTCAAATTCAAATCAGATCAACAGCAAAATTAGCTGTGCCTATGCTGTGAATGTGGGAATTTCAGTCAGAAGATCACAAAGTATGTTGAATACATGCCAATACTCTTTGTAGCTAAAATTATTTGCCTGAAGATTATTTTATTAGTATATTCCTAAATCTAGGATGAATCCTTTAAACAATGATGTTTATACTTCACTTTCAAACTCTACATAAAATCATGACAGGTATTTAGAAGTATAGGTGAATCAAAGACAAAATTGCTTTATGACGGACAGTGTATAGCATAATTGAATGTTCATGGGTTTTAGATGAGAGAGTTAATCACTCACCTACTCCTTTTTGCAGTGAGAAGATTAGTTAAACTCTCCAGTAATCAGTCAATTCATCTATAAAATAATGATAATATGTACATAGATATTCAGTAAATAATCTTGGAAATAGCAATTAAATCTTAAAAATATGTAGGATCAAGATTGACATCAGTAGGTAATCCATGAAATATAATACAAAAATATGAAGGATAAGTAATACTTAACTGTTTTTTTTCATGATTCAAACATTTTCAAGGAGACATTACTTACTGAAAAACTACTGTGGTTTGCCTGACCTGACTTGCTGAGATAAGAAACTTTCCTGTCAAACCAATTTTGTTTCTTATGATTGCATTTATGTTCCAAGACAATTAGGATTTGAAAATGCTTTTAAATCCTGGAAGTTAGTCCATCTTCTTTCAGACATTTTTCTAGCCAAGAGTTATTGGCTTAGTTAGGAAAAAAGACTTCCAAGTAATCAAAACAGATTTCTTTTATTATTTTTATTTTTATTTTTATTTTTTTTAATTAATTTTTATTTTTTAGTTTGTTTTGCTTTACAATACTGTATTCGTTTTGTTACACATTGAATCCTGATGCTTTCCACATATTTTTCTGTAAATTATCTTTGTTTTTAAAAGGTAAATTAATACCTCAAGGGAAAAAAAAAAAAAACCTTCCAAAATGTATAAGTTCTCGGGAGTATTATAAGAGCTTAAAGGTTAATTGAAAATGTATGCATCAAGGTAAAATTCCTTTGATACTATATTGTACTGAAGAATATTTACAAAGGGGGAGGATCATATTTTATAATCAACTATTAAAATATGAAGTATTTTTCTGCACATTGGGACAGGATTTCAGATGCTAACAGATAATATCTACAGAATAAGTATGCAGTTAAAAAAGAGAAAACCTTGTGATTAATTTAAAAAAGTGATTCATTTGGGATAACTGATTGAAATTTAACTTTTATAAGAGTGAAATAGAGAAAGTTCTTGGCTTAACAAAATTAGATGGTAATTCATTCAAATTAAGTTATAACCAAACTTTAAATACTATCAGATAACCAGAGGACTTCATTTAGATTTCTTTGCTAGCTTCAAACATTGTCATTTTAGCAGACACATTGGAAACATAAGCAATAAAATAAAATATTCATTTGGGAAAATGGCCTATCACTGTTTTAAAACACAAATGAAAGCACAAATTTAAAATAAGACATACCCAGCCAAAAATGAAATTTAAGAACTATGAAAACAGAAAAACACAAATAATTTTTCAGAACCTCTCTATTTTTATCTTCTTTCATAAATACTATTTCTCTTGTGATATTAATTAATTCAAATAAAAAAGAAATGTATAAATATTTTTAAATTGCCCATTTCAATTTAACTCTCAAGGACTAAATAAGGATTTAATAATTTTTCAGAAAATAAAACCCATTACAATGCATGTGCTTCAGTAACGTCTCCCCAGAGGAAGAAAAACAAAGTAGTGGTGGAGGTGTCCTCTTTTATTTTGCTGACAATACCATAGCTGATGCCCTGACAGTTGCTGTGTTTTTTAACAGTGTAGCATTGCCATATTTAGCAATTAAGAAAGCATAATACCCAGTTAAATCTGGATTTAAGGTAACAGTGAGTTAATATTTAGGATAAGTATATACCATGCAATATGGAGACATACTAGAAAAAAAAAGAAAAAAATTACTGAAATTCTATTTTTTTAACACAATTAATTTTTATACAATTTTAACAAAATCTATGTTAGTCTTTACCAGCTAAGATACCAGAGAAGATGAACACAATAAAGACAGAAAAGGTATGGACCTAACAGAAGCAGAAGATATTAAGAAGAGGTGGCAAGAATACACAGAAGAACTATACAAAAAAGATCTTCTTACCCAGATAAACATGATGGTGTGATCAGTCAACCAAAAGCCAGACATCTTGGAATGTGAAGTCAAGTGGGCCTTAGAAAGCATCACTATGAACAAAGCTAGTGGAGGTGATGGAATTCCGGTTGAGCTATTTCAAATCCTAAACAATGATGCTGTGAAAGTGCTGCACTCAATATGCCAGCTAACTTGGAAAACTCAGCAGTGACCACAGGATTGGAAAAGGTCAATTTTCCTTCCAATCTCAAAGAAAGGCAATGCCAAAGAATGCTCAAACTACCACCCAATTGCACTCATCTCACACACTAGCAAAGTAATGCTCAAAATTTTCCAAGCCAGGCTTTGACAGTACGTGAACTGTGATCTTCCAGATGTTCAAGCTGGATTTACAAAGGCAGAGGAACCAGGGATCAAATTCCTAACATCTGTTGGATCATTTAAAAAGCAAGAGAGTTCCAGTAAAAGATCTACTTCTGCTTTATTGACTATGCCTAAACCTTTGACTGTGTGGATTACAACAAACTGTGGAAAATTCTTCAAGAGATGGAAATACCAGACCACTTCACCTGCCTCCTGAGAAATCTGTATGCAGGTCAAGAAGAAACAGTTAGAACTGGACATGGAACAATAGACTGGTTCCAAATAAGAAAAGGAGTAAGTCAAGGCTGTATATTGTCTCCATGCTTATTTAACTTATATACAGCATACATCATGAGAAATGCTGGGTTAGATGAAGCACAAACTGGAATCAAGATTGCCAGGAGAAATATCAATAACCTCAGATATGCAGATGACATTACTCTTATGGCAGAAAGTGAACAAGAACTAAAGAGCCTCTTGAGGAAAATGAAAGAAGACAGTGAAAATGGCTTAAAACTCAACATTCAGAAAACTAAGATCATAGCATCTGGTCCTATCACTTCAAGTCAAATAGATGGAGAAACAGTGGAAAGAGTGAGATACTTTATTTTTTTTGGGGGGTGGGTGTCTAAAGTCACTGCATCTGGTGACTGAAGCCTTGAAATAAAAGATGCTTACTCCTTGAAAGAAAAGTTATGACCAACCTAGACAGCTTATTAAAAAGTAGAGACATTACTTTGGCAACAAAGGTCTATCTAGTCAAAGCTATGGTTTTTCCAGTAGTCATGTATGGATGTGAGAGTTGGACTATAAAGAAAGCTGAGCACCGAAAAATTTATGCTTTTGAACTGTGGTGTAGGAGAAGACTCTTGAGAGTCCCTTGGACTGGAAGGAGATCCAACCAGTCCATCCTAAAGGAAATCAGTCCTGAATATTTATTGGAAGGACTGATGCTAAAGCTGAAACTCCAACAGTTTGGCCACCTGATGTGAAGAATTGACTCATTTGAAAAGACCCTGATGCTGGGAAAAATTAAAGGCAGGAGGAGAAATGGATGACAGAGGATGAGATGGTTGGATGGCATCACCAATTCAATGGACATGAGTTTGAATAAAGTCCAGGAATTGGTGATGGACAGAGAGGTCTTGTGTGCTGCAGTCCATGGGGTCACAAAGAGTTGGACATGACTGAGCGACTGAACTGAACTGATACTTCTTTAAAAATGGACCACCTAATTCATTTCATGCATTTATTAAAAATAATATAATGCATTTTATACTTATTGACATATAACTGCTGTCTCCATGTAGTATGCACTATGTAGGAGGACAAAACATTTCATCAGTTCAGTTCATTCATTCAGTCATATCTGACTCTTTGAGACCCCATCGCCTGCAGAATACTAGGCTTCCCTGTTGTAATTATCATCTCACCTGTATCAGAGAATTCAAAATGTACAGGTATTTGCAGTCATATTTAATCCTGAAATTGTATTCTTTATCCTCATTTTATAGTTGAAGACCGTTACCCAGGGAACTTAAAAAAAAAATTCAAAGATTGACCATACCTGGCTACTATTCATTGGCTGAACCATCATCACTGCATGGTATCAATGTATCTGATCCTAAATTTAATGCTTTTCATTCAATTTTCTACCATGGAATAATGTGATGAACACTTAAGAAATCCTATTTTGAAGTTTTGTATAGGAGAAAACGCTTCAAAGTCAAGCTGACCTAGGAAACCTGAATGATGTGAATCTTTTAGTGCTATTATAATCAAAAAAGAATAAAAAGTTGGACATAAAATAAGTATTCAAAAAATTCTGGTCTCCATTACCCCTGTCTCAACTCCAAGCAAATACTAAGAAAAATGGCCATTATATTTATATAAATGCATTGTGCCTGTAGTGGTCTTTCTCTGATTTTAAAGAAAATTATGAAAATTCTTTATATTTCAAAAATCTTGGCAAAAGATTTTTGCTCTTTAAAGCTTCTTAATATAATAATGTATCCTAGAATACTGAGTTTATCTAATTATCTATCTCACAAGACACTCATTTTTTATGTTTCTTTCATTTTACAAAGTAAATTAACTTGTATGTATTGATTCTTGCATGGAAAATCCCATGGACAGAGGAGCCTGGCGGGCTACAGTCAGTAGGGTCACAAAGACAGACATGACTGAGTGCGTGCACACACTCGCACATTGACTTCAATATTCATGCATCTGTATCACAACTATTAGATTAGCTTTTCTAGCAGGGAGCACACATTGAATTGTCTTTCTCTTCCTAACTGGATAGCTGTTAGAAATAGCAATTCCATATTTGAATGAGATCCTTGCTGGGTACAGTAATCTGGGCTGTAGATTATTTTCTTTCATCACTTTAAGTTCAATACAGGATACAGGAGGCTTGGGGCTGGTGCACAGGGATGATCCAGAGAGATGATGTGGGGTGGGAGGTGGAAGAGGGGTTCAGGATTGGGAACTCATGTACACCTGTGGTGGAATCATGTCAATGTATGGCAAAACCAATACAGTATTGTAAAGTAAAATAAAGTAAAAATAAGAATTAAAAAAAAAAAAGCAATTCCAAACGTTACTTTTATTATTTTATTTCTTCTTATATTAGAATATTTATTTTTTCTTTTCACCAAAATATTAAACACAAACATTAAGAATTCAGATAATATAACATAAAATTGGTTGTCTGTAGACTTTAAGAGGAAAATGTTATTTTATGGATTAATTTTTTTTCATTTATTGTGAAGATTTAGTTCCAGATTCAACTGAATACCAAGAAATGAGCAACTATACTTGAGAATACAAAAATAGAAGTTTTAAGATTCACCAAAAAAATGAGTAAATATCATAAATTATCTCTGCACCTCAGAACTTCTAATCTCAATATCATTTTTTAAATTAGTATAAATATCAAGTTTCATTTCAGATTAGTCATGCCAACATGTTTTTGTTAATTATCAAGATCTATGAACAACACATTTATCAAAATAAATACTCCATTTTAAATAGCATATCAAAAAGTAGAATCCAAATTAATGTGCAGAAAGCTGAGATAAGCCACACATATAAATATAGTTGATGTGACAGTACCATAAATTAGAAATTGTTTTAAAGGTGATTGGTAAAATCATGAATGGTATTTTCCTTCTCTTGCATTTCAGAATTGCATTAAGCCTGTATCTTTCATCAGTTTTTTTTTTTTCCTCCTAATTAAAGGAGAAGTTTTGTCCCTATTTTACCATTATCTGTTTGGTATACAAATTTGAAGGAGAGGACAGGAAAAGAAAATTTAGTCTATAGTTTGGTATACCAGAGGAAGCAAGAAGAACTCATGAGTAAGATAAATTTTAGCCAGATGAAGTGAGTGGATGACTCTTTGTGTACGTGAGCGAAGATTAAATGTGTTGTACATTTGGGAAGGAAGATAAAATTACTTTAGGTAAAGGGAAGCCAGTCTGGGACAAAAGGAACAAGGAGTTTTAAAAAGTTCATATTTTATGCAACAATTTATGAGAGTGTCTTTCTCTCAAATCCCTACCAAGAATTCAAGCTCTGAGTCAACTGACAGCACAGGTATAGTCAAGGAAGGGTGCTGGTGGTGGTGGTTTAGTTACTAAGTCGTGTCTCTTGCAAGTCCATAGGCTGTAGCCATCCAGGCCCCTCTGTCTATGAATTTCCCAGCCTAGAATACTGGAGTGGATTGCATTTCCTTCTCTAGGGCATTTTCCAGACTCAGAGATTGAACCTGGGTCTCCTGTATTGCAGGCAATGTCCTGCATTTCAGGCAATCTCCTGTGTTGCAAGATAATTCTTTAATGACTGAGACACTGGAGAAGCCCAATCAAGAAAGGGTAGTATTTCTAAAATACCAAAAACTTTGAGAATAAACTGAGACTTTGGTTGACTAACTGATATTATGAGGACCTTAAGTAAAGGCAGATAAATCAAGGCTCTTTTAGGAATTGGCAACATGGTATTTTACCAAAAAAGACAGTGAAACACCACCTGCAACAGAAAATGAAAGCAGGTCTCTATATTATAATCAATGTAAACATAAATCAGGGCTTAGTAGTGGCTCAGCTGGTAAAAAATCCACCTCCAATGAGGGAGACCTGAGTTCGATCCCTGGTTGAGAGAACCGAATGGTTACCCACTCCAGTATTCTGACCTGGAGAATTCCATGAACTGTATAGTCCATGGAGTCAGAAAGAGTCAGACATGACTGAGCAACTTTCATTTAAACATAAATCAAATGCAGAGGAAGTCTTCTGCAGTCAATTGCTTAGGTCAAGTATAAACCAAAAGACAGAGTTCAGTACAAGACATCTGACAAAGTATTGATTCAGATGGAGAATAGTTTATTAATTCCTCAGTAAAAAGGAGTGATGATTAAATGAGTGCAATCCTTTTGCTGTCTTATAATTAGTTATATATGGAAGTGAACTATCAAATAACGGGAGATAAATGATATGGTATTGCATGCTTACATCATGAGAGACAAGTACTTAATATTATGAATTCAAAGAAAGGAGACATCTTTATAGGTTTCTAAGCTGCAAAGAGAACTCAATTAAAAAAACAAACAAACAAACAAAACCACACACACAAAAAACAACCAATTATGTGACTACGTGGCACCTGAACAAAAAGTAGGGTATTATAGGTATAAAATTCTTTTAGGAAACAATGATTAGGACTTTCTTAGTAGCTATCTAGAGTTAATATATGAATCAACACAGATCTTTATTTGACTTGTCTCTATCACACAAAGGGTTTAGTATGGGACTTTTTGATTCTTAGACTCAAAAACACTGGACACAGACTGTTGTGAGTCTTAATAGATTGACACAGGATACTTGAGACTAATCAAGGGATCCTATTTTCAGAAGGATAAAATAGTGTTGGGTTGGTGTTTATGTCAGCTCTTTAGTAGTCTGACAGGCTAACCTACAGAAGTAATGGCTGAAGAAAATGAGTGCTTTAGTGAAGTTCTTTATATAACGACTTTTCATTTTAGCTGTTAATATTCAGGAGGTAAAACACTTTCTTGCTTTATAAGTCCTTTGTAGACTCTGTCCAGAAGAGTAAAACTAGTCATTCAGGCTTAAGCATTTAATTTCTACCTCAAGAGCAGCATATGCTGCTGGGAATGCCCATTCAGGTAGGAACTATGTACCTAAGATTAGACTGGTAAATAAAATTTAGTGTATAAATAAGTCACTATTAAGGAACTGTGGAAAAATTGAATTCAACCTTATTATATTCACAATATTTTCCCTAAACTAATCCCACTCAAAGATAGAAATAATCTATTGATTTTCTGTGTGTGTGTGTTTTTCCAGAGACGATTGAAATATTGTGAGATTTAGCATAAAACAAACCTGGATTTAATTCAGACTTCCTCTGTTCAGCTATTGTATGATATTCACTTATTCAGTGCTCATTGAAATAATGTATTCCTACTAGAAAAACATAACAATTCACTCCCCCCACTCTCTCACTGAGCATCAGTCATTGTGAAGTGGGTAAGGAGGCAATGATTTCATGATCTGTTCTAGCAGTATTTATTAAGTACCTACTCTAATCTGAGAACTGCCCAAGACCCTGGTGATAATGTTGTTTATTGATAAGACAGTATGTATGTAGTTTGCATTCCCTGTTCTGTATGTAGTTTGCATTCCCTGTTCATTAAGAAATCAGTGGCATGCTAAGGAAAAGTGATTGATAAAAATTAAAACATCTCACTAAATTGACTCAAATGTGTTCCTTCTTATGGCTGAGTACTATTCATAATATATATGTACCACAACTTCTTTATCCATTTATCTGTTGATGGATATCTAGGTTACTTCCATGTCCTGGCTATCATACATAGTGCTTCTGTGAACACTGGGGTACATATATTATTTTAACTTATGGTTTTCTCAGGGTATGTGCCCAGTTGTGGAATTTCTGTGTCATATAGTAGTTTTATTCCTAATTTTTAAGGAATCTAATGTTCTCGCAAATATCCTCCAATTAAAAATAAATTTTGAAAAGTAATACAAAGTAAAAAAGCCACTAAAAATATTGCATATGTCCAAAAATAAGATATGATGCTATAAAACAGTTTTCTATTTTCCATATAAGAAAGGCAACAAAAATAATTTTTCTATTATAAATAAAAAATCAGATATGCATACTTCTAATACAGGATCAATCCATTTATTAAATGAACATACTAAATAACACTATGTAAATAATATTTTTAACATAAAGTTATAGCTTTTTTCTATTCATATTTTATGAAGCAATTTTCTCAAACGTTTCATGTGAATCCTAGATATCACTGTCTAGTCATCATGGCAACTGCTTTATAAAGCAACTAACTCAGTTTTCTAAAGCACATCATCCTCACTTCTGCCTATTTTCTGAAATATAGTACTTAAAAAGTCTTGTACAATCCTGTCACTGGAAATTTTATCCTAAGACATCACATTAAAATGACCGTTTTCTCTCTCATGCTTCCTTCATATATTCTTGAGCTCTAAGTTTTATCTGTATATTACATTTTATATATGACTTTTCAAAAGTGATATTTAAATGAGTTATTTTTGTTAGTATCCAACACTAATAATGAGATCCTCAGTTTATGAATAACTACTGATATATCATAAAGTGACTTTTTATTCTTTTTTTTAAGCAAATGCTAATATGTGACCCATAAAAAAGCATCAGAGTCAGAAATGATGAAAGCAGTTTCAAACAAATGCTTCTTCCTCAAAGCTTTTTTTTTTTTTTTTCAAAATAGTAATTAAATAAACAGTAAACTGGAAAAGTACCTTGTGGTATAATAAATTCAAATATAAGATGATTCTTTTTCTCCAAGGCATATTTTGCAGAATAGTTTCCCCATAAGTTGACAGTCTATATGGTACATGGTGATCAACCATCTCACAGATAACTCTCTCCATCTGGCATACTTTACAGAGGAGGCAATGTTTGACTTAGGTTTTGGAAAATAAATATGAAAATCCACACGGAGGACAAATGGGCTCAGAATCATGACTGTGCACAATTACACCACGAACTACAAATACCTTTCTGAAGAGGGAGCATCAGGTTTCAGGGCAGGGGTTGCAGGGGAGAAGTGGAGTGGAACAGGAGGAGGCAACTCAGAGTTGCTCTTACTCTTACACTTACTGTGTCATAAATTTAGCTTTTCTTCATCCTCACACAATAGGGAATCCCTGAAGGATTTTATACCAAGAACTAACATGACCTAACTGAAGTGTGGGAAGGTGAAAGGAGATATTTAAAACTGGAGCCACTGAATTAACAGGAATAGCCCAAACAAAAGATTACAAAGGCCAAAATCAGCATTTGACAGTAGATACAGGGAAGGGCAATGAGAGACTATGAATATTTGAAGGTATTCTATGAATAATAAGTAATATGTATTGGGATACTGAAGGGAATATTGAAGCAGGGGATATTGAAATAGAACTCAAAAAGGGTATCTTAACCTTTACTAACTTTAGAGTGTTTTGTTCTTTGTTATCTGTAAAATGGTAATTCTAGTGTTGACTTCAGTTCAGTTCAGTCACTCAGTCATGTCTGACTCTGCGACCCCATGAATCACAGCACACCAGGCCTCCCTGTCCATCACCAACTCCTGGAGTTCACCCAAACTCACGTCCATAGAGTTGGTGATGCCATCCAGCCATCTCATCCTCTGTTGTCCCCTTCTTCTACTACTCCCAATCCCATCCAGCATCAAAGTCTTTTCCAATGAGTCAACTCTTCACATGAGTGGCCAAGGTATTGGAGTTTCAGCTTTAGCATCAATCCTTCCAATGAACACACAGGGCCGATCTCCTTCAGAATGGACTGGTTGGATCTCCTTGCAGTCCAAGGGACTCTCAAGAGTCTTCTCCAACACCACAGTTCAAAAGCATCAATTCTTCAGTGCTCAGCTTTCTTCACAGTCCAACTTTCACATCCATACATGACCACTGGAAAAACCATAGCCTTGACTAGATGGACCTTAGTCAGCAAAGTAATGTCTCTGCTTTTGAATATGCTATCTAGGTTGGTCATAACTTTCCTTCCAAAGAGTAAGCATCTTTTAATTTCATGGCTGCAGTCACCATCTGCAGTGATTTTGGAGTCCAAAAAAATACAGTCTGACACTGTTTCCCCATCTATTTCCCATTAAGTGATGGGACCAGATGCCATATTCTTCATTTTCTGAATATTGAGCTTTAAGCCAACTTTTTCACTCTCCTCTTTAACTTTCATCAAGAGGCTCTTTAGTTCCTCTTCACTTTCTGCCATAAGGGTGGTGTCATCTGCATATCTGAGGTTATTGATATTTCTCCTGGCAGTCTTGATTCCAGCTTGTGCTTCTTCCAGCCCAGCATTCCTCATGATGTACTCTGCATATAAGTTAAATAAGCAGGGTGACAACATACAGCCTTTATGTACTCCTTTTCCTATTAGGAACCAGTCTGTTGTTCCATGTCCAGTTCTAACTGTTGCTTCCTGACCTATATATAGGTTGCTCAAGAAGCAGGTCAGGTGGTCTAGTATGCCCATCTCTTTCAGAATTTTCCACAGTTTATTGTGATCCACAATGTTTGCTGCTGCTGCTGCTAAGTCACTTCAATCGTGTCCAACTCTGTGCCACCCCATAGATGGCAGCCCACCAGGCTCCCCCGTCCCTGGGATTCTCCAGTCAAGAACACTGGAGTGGGTTGCCATTTCCTTCTCCAATGCATGAAAGTGAAAAGTGAAAGTAAAGTCACTCAGTCGTGTCCGACTCTTCTCAACCCATGGACTGTAGCCTACCAGGCTCCTCTGTCTATGGGATTTACCAGACAAGAATACTGGAGTGGGGTGCCATTGCCACAATGTTTAGGGGAAATCAAATAAAACTAAGTCTGTGCATTTTAAAAACTGAGGGAAAGATCTGACACAAGGTAGTTAGCTATGGGAAGAATGTTAATTTCCTGAAACTTTTGACTTGCATTAAGGCCCCTTTTGTATTCTACTTTGTATCACTGTCATTTGGCAAAGTATCATTTCTCACTATTCCATTGTATACATGTTTAGAGGTTCATGCTGGCTAACTCTGCTTTGCAGGGTAAATATGTTAATATTGAATTGATGATGCATTATGGATTAATGTGCAATAAGATTTATTGGAGCAAGAATAATGTATGTAAAGGAAGGTACAACTGATGAATTACAATAGTCATTTCCCAATTTACTCTGATAAAGCTTCAGGATGGGGATGTGTGTTATAAAGAAGAAAGTACAACTGGGTATACCTTACTATCTGCTATATCTACATGGAGGATGAAAACTGTATTAAATATTTTTCCAAAATAGAAAAACAAACAGTGTAAAAATATCTGAATAGCATACTAAAATACTGTGATATAGTTTCTCATATGTATATATATACGTGTGTGTGTGTGTGTGTGTGTGTGTGTGTAAGTTTAATATATATGTGTATATAGTTTAAAATATAGGTGCATGCAATTATAATTCTGGGTGAGTCTATAATAGTAAAGTTATACTTTAGTTATCAGACAATATCATACTTTCCCCTTCTAAAGTTTTTATTGTAAGTCTGATTATTATACTTTGTCATACTCTATTAGTAAACATGTTTGAATTCCCAAAGTATTGCCACTTTAGAAACTTTAAAGATAACAAGAGTTTGGATTCATTATCTTACTGAAAGTGTCTCCTCCTTTATTTCTGAAAAATAATACATTTGTTTTTCTTCAGTTTACATTTATTGGGCACCAATTTTATTCCAGGTAGTTTTGTGTGTTTTTTTTTTTTTTGCAATATAATGTATGCAATAAGCACTTTATAAACATTTTTCTCTCTGATTCTACAACAACATTATAGGATTCATGATGTCTTTACTAACACAGGGAGAAACCAAGAGATAGTGATTTAAAAAATAAATAAATAAAAGTCACAAAACTGCTAAGAGGAGAAACCCCACTAAGGCTGCATGTTGCACAGGGACCTGCATGAGTCGGATCCACTACCTGTATCCAAAATCTGCATTCTTAAAGAACAATAGATATATTAACCCAGACACTCAAAAATGTTGTTGTTTTTCAATCACTGAGTCCTGTCTGATCCTCTCCTATCCCATGGACTGCAGCATACCAGCCTTTCCTGTCCATAACTGTTTCCCAGAGTTTGCTCAAACTCATGTCCATTGAGTCAATGAGGCCATCTAACTATCTCATCCTCTGTCATCGTCTTCTCCTCCTTTCCTCAATATTTTCTAGCATCAGGGTATTTTCCAATGAGTTGGCTCTTCCCACCAAGTGGCCAAAGTATTGGAGCTTCAGCTTCAGTCCTCCCAGTTAACATTCAGAGTTGATTTCCTTTAGGATGGACTGGTTTGATTTCCTTGCTGTCCAACAGACTCTTGAGAGTCTTTTCTAGCACCACAATTCTAAAGCATCAGTTCTTTGGCACTCAGCCTTCTTTATGATCCAGCTCTCAGATCTGTACATAACTACTGGAAAAGCTACTGTTGTTTGGTTATTCAGTCCTGTCTGACTCTTTGTGAGCCCATGGACTGCAGCATTCCAGGCTTCCCTGTCCTTCAGCATCTTTTGGAGTTTGCTCAAACTCATGTCCATTGAGTTGGTAATGCCATCCAATCATCTCATCCTCTGTTGTCCCCTTGTCCTCCTGTCTTCAATCTTTCCCAGCATCAGGGTCTTTTTCATTGAGTAGGCTCTTTGCATCAGGTGGCCAAAGTAAAGGAACTTCAGCTTCAGCATCAGTCCTTCCATGAATATTCAGGGTTGATTTCCTTTAGGATTGACTGATTTGATCCCTTGCAATCTGAAGGACTCTCAAGAGTCATCTCCGACACCACAATTCAAAAGCATCAATATTTCAGTGCTCAGCCTTCTTTGTGGTCCAACTCTCACATCTGTACATTACTGGAGAAACCATAGCTTTGACTATAGGGACCTTTGTTGGCAAACTAATGTCTCTACCTCTTAATATACTGTCTAGGTTTGTCATAGCTTTTCTTCCAAGGAGCAAGCCACTTTTAATATCATGGCTGCAGTCACTGTCCACAGTCATTTTGGAGCCCAAGAAAATAAAGTCTGTCCCTGTTTCCTCTTTTTCCACATCTATTTGCCATGAAATGATGGGACTGGATACCATGATCTATACCCTTTGAATGTTGAGTTTTAAGCCAGCTTTCTCACTCTCCTCTTTCATGTTCATTAAGAGGCTCTTTAGTCCCTCTTTGCTTTCTACCATTTGAGCCATTACAGTGGTAACCTCTTTATATCTGAAGCTGCTGATACTTCTCTAGGCAATCTTGATTCCAGCTTGTGATTCATCCATCTATTTATTTATCCATCTATTGATTCATCCATCTATTTATAATAAATACATTTATTATCATGCATGTATTTTGCATGATGTACTCTGCATACAAGTTGAATAAACAGGGTGACAATATACAGCCTTGATGAACTCCTTTCTCAATTTTGAACCAGTCTGTTGTTCCATGTCCAATTCTAACTGTTGCTTCTTTACTGGCATATAAGTTTCTCAGGAGGCAGATATGGTGGTCTGGTATTCCCATCTCTTTAAGAGTTTTCCATCATTTTTTTTTGTGAAATGTAGTAGTAATTGTTTTTGTCTATGTAATAATGATTAATATAGAATTAGATTTTATAATCTCCCTTGTTTTAAGGAAAGTTGAAAGTAAAGTACCACAGTTATATCAGGAAAAGGAAAATTTTTCTCTCCCTTTCCTTTCTTTGTTTCTTTGGGCTGATTGAATAATTTAAATGGCATTAGGCATATTAATTCAGTCTCCCTGTTGCTCAGATGTAAAGAACCTGCCTGCAATGAGGGAAACTTGGGTTTGATCCCTGGGTCAGGATGATTCCCTGAAGAGGGGGATAGCGGCCCACTCCAGTATTCTTGCCAGGAGAATCTCATGAACAGAGAACCCTGGCAGGCCACAGTCCATGGGAATGCAGAGTCTGACATGATTGAGGACTAATATAGGCAGATTAAGTTCAGATCAGTTCAGTCGCTCAGTCGTATCCGACTCTTTGTGACCTCATGAATTGCAGCACGCCAGGCCTCCTTGTCCATCACCAACTCCTGGAGTTCACTCAAATTCACATCCATCAAGTCAGTGATGCCATCCAGCCATCTCATCCTCTGTCGTCCCCTTCCCTGCCCCCAATCCCTCCAAGCATCAGAGTCTTTTCCAATGAGTCAACTCTTTGCATCAGGTGCCCAAAGTACTGGAGTTTCAGCTTTAGCATCATTCCTTCCAAAGAACATCCAGGGCTGATCTCCTTCAGAATGGACTGGTTGGATCTCCTTGCAGTCCAAGGGACTCTCAAGAGTCTTCTCCAACACCACAGTTCAAAAGCATCAATTCTTTGGCGCTCAGCTGTCTTCACAGTCCAACTCACATCCATACGTGACCACTGGAAAACCATAGCCTTGACTAGATGGATCTTTGTTGGCAAAGTAATGTCTCTACTTTTCAATATGCTACCTAGGTTGGTCATAACTTTCCTTCCAAGGAGTAAGCATCTTTTAATTTCATGGCTGCAGTCACCATCTGCAGTGATTTTGGAGCTCAAGGAAATAAAGTCTGACACTGTTTCCACTGTTTCCTCATCTATTTCCCATGAAGTGATTAACAGGAGATAATCAAGTTTTACCTTGCATATACAAGAATCCTACATCCATGAGAGTGCCAAGGGCTCCACATAAAAGAGAGGTTCAGAGACAGAAAGATAAAATGAAGTTTATATGCCATCTTGATCTTAGGAGTAGCATAGGGGCCTGAGGCTTCAAGGACAGGAAAGTCATCATAAGACTATAGGCACCAAGGTTTAGCAGATGATTTTGTAATTAGATATTTGCCCTGCCACACAGATGGTTCTATTAGATTAATTTTTTTGTTGTTGTTGTTAATAATTCTTTTTTTGGGGGGCGGAGGAAATGAGATGTATGTAAGTTCTAAGAAGTTAAGGGTGGGGCAGTTTTTTTCTCTATTGCTGTCAGTTCAAAATAATCCACATTTCAAACAAGCACTTTTGGGGAACACATATTCTAAATCCCTGTAGTTATTTGCATGTCAATTGATAAATTCTCCTTTCCCCATTTTTTTAAATTAAACCACATTTTTTTTCATTTAAAACCAAGTGGAATTATAACTCTAAATAATTCATCGTGATTTAACAATTTCATGTCTTCTCATTTGAAATTTCAAAAGTTTACATGACTGCACCAAGGATTTTTTGTTTTGTGTTATTAATTTGTTTTTTAAAAGATTCATTTATTGTCTAGATAATTTGCTGATAAAAAAAACAAAACCTTGTTTCAAAACTGCAGGAACACAGATTGTCACAATTAATATTTGTCCTACACTTTATTTTTGCATCTGTCCCCACTTTCTATACCACAGGAAGCAGATGTCAAAAACAAAGAAAACCGGTGGCAATCAAAGCTCTACCAATGTTCTATGCATGACATCAAACGCCTGACATCTCTGAATATGACCTTGTCGTCTATTCAAGCACTTCAGTTTTTCCTCACCCAGAATCATAAAAGTTGTAGTAGAAGCAATTTAGTGAACCAACATTACTTTATCTTCTGTTTTCTGGGTCAGATTCATTGCTAAACATAGCTAAATTATGTTAGAATAATATTTAGCTATCCTCACCTCTCTAACTTCACAATAAGGTTCCTTATAAGACCCTTTATTCTAAGATAATTTTTAAGACATCTTCTAAAATGTATTACATGAGTTGATGTTTTTATATTATATAGTGTTCTCCAAAATATAATGGCATTGCTGAAGAAGTGAAATTTGTAAACTGGAGAACAGTATTAGGCATAATCTATAATATATATAATATATATTCTGTTTATTATCTGTATCCTCTATTATAAACTACTTGAAGTTAGGGTCATTTCTTATTATATTATCAAAGTCAAGAACTTACTATGTCTAGGGCATAGTAGGTATTCAGTATGGTTAAATGTTTGATTTTTTTGAAAAATAGGTTTCAAAATGGCTCTGTCGTCATGGCTTCTATCCTTCTTTACCAATAAATTAGAAACAAAGCTTTGTATAACTTGATACTTTGTATCATAATAAACTGTCTACATTGAGTAATATAGTGTTCACTAATAGAAAATGGATAATTGTCAGCCTTCAGGTCTTAAAAGAACTCCATTTCCTATGTAAATAGTTACCATTTCAAGTAGTTAAGTGTGAACATCAGTGTAAGGTAGAAAACTGAAAGTGCTGGAAAAAAATTAAAGGAATTCTTAAAATACTGATCCTAATTCTGACTGAATGAGGCTCTGAAAGTATGTAACGGTAAAATTGAACCAATAACTATTTTGGTGTTTAACAAAGGCTGATGTTTGCTTTGAAGCATTATAACAGCAATATGATATAATGAATATAAATAGAAATGAGGTGTCTGAAATTTAGAAAACAGTTACCCCATTTGTTAGGTAATAATTAAATTCCTGTGTATCACTGAGTCTAAAAAGTTATTAGTTTTATACTGAAATGAGCATATTTACACAGATATCCAACTCTAGACATCAATAAGTGAAACTACTGTCAGAGAAGTATTGGAGGTGGCTTTATTTTGTTTTTTTGTTTTTGGAGACTTTTGTTCCCAAATTGAGAATTTTCCTAAATTTGATAGCTACTTTCTAAATTTATATTTCTTGACTTTTTAAAAAATAGAAATATGATTTGTGAATAAGTAAATTTAATCATTATTTGCCTAATTACAGTTCTCAAAATTTCTCCATGTTCTACCAAACTATCAAGCAGCAGTTCCACTACATGATTACTCATGTTTTAACATAAACTCCAAAAAAATTAAACTTGCTATTTTCATACCAACTGCTACACTGATTCTCCCCATCTCCTTCTTTGGAGAAGGGAATTTCATCAACTGCTTGTTTGGATCTTAAATGCCTATGAAAAATTTCACTCCAATGCTGTCCAGTAGAAGATTGCCTGAAACTGTTCATTGATGGAACTGTTGCAGGAAGGGTCACCCCTTCCAGGGCCTGAAACTGGGCTCTTGTCTAACACTCAGAAATGAATTGTCCAAGGAGACACATGTGTTGACAAAGCAAGAGATTTTATTGGGGAAGGGCACCAGGGTGGAGAGCAGTAGGGCAAGGGAACCCAGTAGAACAGCTCTGCCACATGGCTGGCAGTCTCAGGTTTTACGGTGATGGGATTTGTTTCTGGGTTGTCTTTAGCCAATCATTCTGACTCAAAGCCCTTCCTGGTGGTGCACGCAGCCAAGATGGATGCCAGAGAGGATTCTGGGAGGTGGTTGGACATGTGGTGTCTCCTTTTGACCTTTCTTGAACTCTTCCCCTTGGTGGAGGCTTAGTTCGCTGTTCCTTACCAGGACCTCCTGTCGTGAAAAAACTCATGCAAGTGGTTATTATGGTGCCTGGCCAGGGTGGGCGGTTTCAGTCAGTGTGCGTCCCCTAACAGAGCCACACATCTTTCTCCTGTGTTCATGCTGCTGTTTGCAAATAACTCTACTCTATGAGCTCTTGGAACAAATGTGTGCTGTGAATGCCCTCAATTGCCGCTTCCTGACAGCCCCTTCTAAGAGATTGTCCACAACCAAGCCTTTTGAGGATTATTACTGTACTAGGTCGGAGAAGGCAATGGCACCCCGCTCCAGTACTCTTGCCTGAAAAATCCATGGACGGAGGAGCCTGGTAGGCTGCAGTCCATGGGGTCGCGAAAAGTCGGATACGACTGAGTGACTTCACTTTAACTTTTCACTTTCATGCATTGGAGAAGGGTATGGGCTTCTCTGGTGGCTCAGATGGTAAAGAATCTGCCTGCAGTGCAGGAGACCGTGGTTCGATCCCTGGGTCAGGAAGATCCCCTAAGAAGGGAACCCACTCCAGTATTCTTGCCTGGGGAATTCCAAAGACAGAGGAGCCTACAGTCCTACCGTGGGCTCAGTCCTACAGTCCTACAGTAGCCTACAGTTTGCTACAGTCCATGGGGTCACAAAAATCAGACAGGACTGAGTAACTAATACACATTGTTCTAGGTAATTGCTCTTGGTGGATCAGTGGGCTCAAAGAAATGCTGACATACAATCATACCTCTATCAGGAATATGGGTTCAATTACTTTATTATTGAAAAGAATGTGAACATCATGTGATAATGAAGTTAGATATAACCAGCTGCAGTTTAAAGTAATAGATAGCAAAATAAATAAATAAATAAACAATAAAGGAGAGGACACAATCTACAAAGATTTGAAGGAAAAGAACATAATTTTAGAGAGCAAAGTTAAATGTGTTTGTAGCATATGTCTCCAGCTAAACTGGTAAATCCATGACTACGGTATCTTTGTATATTTGCACTTATAAGACTAAGCATTGAGCCTGGATAAAGACTAAATTCTCAATATATTTTAAAATAGATCTGGACTAAAAATCAGGGATGAAACTTTAATAAAGCTAGGACTGATATCCCTATTTGCATATTGTGATCAATTAATGATGTGGATCCTATTAATTTAATCTGTATCAGATAATTTGATCACACTGAAAAGATTCCTTTAAAGAAATTTCAAGAAAAGCAATGTGAGTTTACAATAGCTTAAATCGTAGTGTCACTGAAATGGAAAACACTTAAGTCTGAGTGTCCCTGGAAATTTCCTTTTAAGATATTCAAACTAATCATCTTTGTTAGTATGAATTTTTGTGTGCTTTGCTTTCTAATGCAAAAAAGGAAAGCTGCCAGCACATTCTTTTCCTCAGAACTCTAAAGCATCAGTGATTCACTGAAATGTTAGGAAGTAAGCCCAAAGCTACTTAGCTTTACAAATTTTTCATATTTTTATATTTTGGCTTCAGGATAATTGTCAGAAGACACATTACAAATACAAAACAAACAAAACATTAAAAAAACTGCATTCAAATGACAAAAATCGCAGTAGTAGAATAATTAAAGTTAGTAAACCATGAAGGAAGAAGAACAGCAGTATGTAAGCAACATACTGAAGATGGAAAGCCATTCATTGAATCATAACTGACATAGCAGATTAAAACGAGGCAATTTCAAAGACAGAAATCCAGAAAGACTCAGCAATTTTTGCACCTAATACCCTAAGTTCAAGGTATGGGACAGACTGAAAATATATGTATTTTTTGTTGGTTTATGTAAGTAGGAAAAAAAAAAAATTGGTCTCAGAAAATGTTTACTTCCCTTGCATTAAAAGAAGTACTGAACAGCAATCCGTATCAAGGCTGCAAAGATCAAAGAGCTGAATTTGGGGTTTTAGGTTGTGCAATTTGGGAGACACAGATTCAGTAAAAACTGAAAGAATGTTCTGGGGAAGAGGAGTCAGGGGCTGATAAGGATAAAAACTAAAGGTTGTTAAACTTATCTGGCAGAAATTGTGATTAACTCTGATGCAAGTCAGGAAATATTTGTTCTTAAAGAAACTTAAGTTATTTTAAAGTAAGAATTAGTAAAGTATTTGAGTTTCTGGAGCAGTGGGCAGATGTTCTTGATGCTATTGTTAAGATAATCAGTGGTCAAAAAGTCAGATTCCATCCAAGATGAGGTAGGCATAAGTCCCATTTCCTCAATGGCTTCTTGGGTTCATTTCATAGAGCCATTTGTTTTCCAGAAGAAAAGCAAAACAAAAGAGGCTCTGCATGCAATGGAACCAGGAAGAGATGATGATTTGGGAATGGCATTTCACTTCCCCTTGAAATAAAAATTAAAATATTTAATTGTAATATTCAAAGCTTTTTTCTCCTACACAAGTCATGGATAATTATCATAATTATCTTGACCTTAAAATAATAATAATAAAAAAAATTATTCTCTAAATAAAAACAGCTGCCCAAGAAGTGAGAACACATGAAAACAGGTGATCTTACATAAAAGACAATGCTATTTACTAGTTATGCTGGCTTTAATTTGCAATTGCAAAATAACCTGAGCTCAAAAGAGTTCTGTACTTGGTCACTATATCACCTTGAAATTCTTGATAATTTTATTCTTTAACTTGTGTCTTGGAAGTGAAATCCAATGAATCAGAGCACCAATGTATAGACAGAAAAGATAGGCCCCATGTTTATATCTGGTGTTCTTTCAACCTATTTATGTATAGCATTTCCGATGCCCCAAGAACACCAAATTCCAGAGGACACCACAATGCACAATAGTTCAGTGAGATATCCAGTGAGTACAAAATGAGTATGCCATGTTTATAACTGAAAAAAATGGACATGGGTAGCTCTTAACAGGTATATGTTCTGTTAGAACCAACATTTTAAAATACAGAAAGAAAGCAATTGCATTCGAAAACACAAATCCACCAAGATTTTTCTTACTCATGTTACTTCCCACATCAAGTATTGAAATTGAAAATGCTTCTCACAGAAAGTTAGAGAAAGATAGGGTAACTCATATTCTTTTTCCTTGCAATTCTTCTTTACTAATCAGTAAGCCAAAATTACAGGGAATAGGTAGAATGCTCACATATGAATAAATTAAATAAGATAATTGAGTTACTTTTTGCACATTGCTTTCACTGTTTGGGCAAGAAAGAAATACATATGCATGTATGAGCTATGAAATGCAAGTTGTGCAATTTCAGTGATTCTACAGATCAGGTAAATGCTCTTATATTTCCATTTAAAACTGGCATAATATGCAGAGGAACAGTAAGCAAATTATTACATTTAAAATTTTATTTTTTCTTTATTTAAAAAACATTAAATAGCAAACAAACAAAAAAAAAAATGACAAGAGAGAAAATCCAGAAGAATAAAAAAGCTTTATATTGTATTACTCTTAAAGAATTTTAAATGCTATATGATCAAGGGCTCCAATGTTTTTGTTTTTCACTGAGAGCTGCAAATTATGTAGCTGATACTTGTGGGAAAGTATTGCTGAGGAGGAAGAAACAGTTCTTCTACACTTTAGGTTCTTCTGTCTGGTCTAAGAATTAAATTGACCTGAAATAGATTAGCAGGAGAAAATCAAATTAATTCTGTACATACAGGAATGATGTATATTATAAATGAAAATTCAGAGACAGAAAAGTAAAATGAGGCATATAACCCATCCTGAGCTAAGGAAGAGGCTTCCCTGGTAGGTCAGTGCTAAAGAATCTGCCTGCCAGTTCAGGAAATGTAGGGGAAACAAGTTCAATCCCTGGGTCAGGAAGATCCTCTGAAGGAGGAAATGGCACCCCATTGCAGTATTCTTGCTGGGAAATCCCTTGGTTACAGGAGCCTGGTGGGCTGTGTCCATGGGGTGAGAAAGAGTGGGACATGACTGAGCGACTGAATATGCATGAATGAGCTAAGGAATGGGATAGAAACCTGGGGCTCGCAAGGGCAAAGAACCATAAGAAGAAAATCAGATGTTTGCCCTGTCACACAGATAGGGCCAATAGATAAAAATCTATCTTTGATAATGACTCTCTTCTAAAAAACATTTCCCAATTTATATTTTTTTAAGTATTTCAGGAAGGGGCAATATTTTTTCTTGAACCCACAGAGTCTTGATTGCCTTTAGCTCAAAATAATCTTCAACAAAAGTGACACCCTTTGTCCTGAGCCTTTGCAGTACAATTGGATAAAGCAGTGTTTCCATTATATTCTTTGTGCCAGTGGGCCCTTCCTTAACTAACTTATCTATAATTGGAAACATATGCATTAACTTGAAATACTAAGAAATAATAAATGAATATCCTGTGAAAAAGAGATATTCAGTACATCCTTTCTAAAAGTCACATCATTTTGCTAGTATTTTATATTATTTTACTTTTGATTTCATGGATATAGGTGTCTTCCTACAAATTGCAAAATGTTTACTAAAGGCAAATGTATAATTCTAGTATGCAAGCATTATGAAGATCCACAGAAAGAGGTGAAATTAACTAAAGAAATAGGAATGCCACTGAATTCGTGAATAACTCCTGAACCTGTATAACCAGTACATTCAGAAACACATGAGTAGCCAAAAAAAAGGGGGGGCTTGTATGTATAAGAAATCACATACACTTGAACACCCTTTCATTATATATGAATACTCAGGATTTTGCATAACTCTTTAAAAAAATGAGTGTCTATTCATGAGGAGGTTGTGTCTAGCATTAAATTCCTTTAGAAATAAATTAAATAAATTGGAAAAAATGGCAGCAGGAAAGAATGGGAACACATTGCAAAAATAAAATAAAATAGGAGTGTCTCCATGAAGAATAACAAAAGTAAGGGATATATTTTTATGTGTCTTTATGATCCAAGTCAAAGGAAAGGCAAATTGTTTTTCTTAAAATAAAAAATCCTTTTGGCACTGGGTGATCCTACTAGAGAAGAAATGAAATGGCTTCTATTCTCATTCTTCTGGAGGATTTTAGCAACTTCTTATGCTTTATTGCCAGAGCATCTTTAATTTTAAAAAGGCTTGGTTTAGAAGAAAATTATGATTTTATAGCATAACAGATTTCAGATAATATTTAATAAAAAGGGAAAACATAAAAATAATGTAAAATGTTCCATCAAGATTATAAATTATATGAAAAGAATCTACATACGCTTCCTTAAAAAAATAATTTTTTTTTTTTTGCTTTCAAATTTCTAGGACTTAATTCAAAGCTAAAGCAAAATATGGCCAGACTTGTTGGAACATGAAAGATGTTACTAGCCAAGAAACACAGGAAAAATATTGCTATGAAGTTTATGCAGGGTAAAACTAGTCAGGTGATTATGCTTATTAACAGACAAATTATGTCTCACTCCTGCAAAATATTCAAGAAATATAAGGAAAGAGAAAAATTATATCTGTGTGTATGTTGAATCTCTATTTTTACACAATTATATTTAAAGTTTAAAAATAATTTCTGAAATAGTTTTAAATGGTCAAACTCAAGGAGAGTAAGAAAATTTTGTTTCTATCAAACTGAAATATGAGATACTTTCTAAGCAAAATCAACTAAACTAATATCAAGTTACCATATTAGTAAAGTGAATAAAGTTTAACTATTTCTAACTCAAAAGAAATAATTCTAATGTATGTTTAAAAATTCCCCTGATAATGTTTATCTTCTATAAATTGAAAAGAATCACAAACTTTGGCCATATGCTCAGAAAATGTAGAAACAGACTTGTTTCTTTATTAAATACATAAGTTAAGATACACTCTCAAATCTCTTTTATATAATTACCGTACAAGAATTCTGGACATTTTAATAACTTTTAAAATTATTTTATTTTTACTATAGTTTCACATTTTAGCTCTTTTATATCTAGACCAATAATATTTCTAAGGTGGTCGATTATATATGACAGAAGTTTGTACAGTACAGATCTTCCCGACCCAGGGAGTAACCTGATCCCATCCTTGTGTCCTGCATTGCAGGAGGAATCTTTACCACTGAGCCACCTGGGAAGGCCCAGTGATTAACACAACTTTGAAAATCTTGCTGATGTTGTTCAGTTGCCAAGTTGTGTCCAACTTTTTGTGACCCCAAGGACTGCAACACACTAGGCATCCCAGTCCTTCACTGTCTCCCACAGTTTGCTCAAACCCTTTTTCCAGTCAGTGATGCCATCCAACCATCTCATCTCCTGTCACTTCCTTTTCCTCCTGCCCTGAAAACCTCATACCAATCTTTTATCAACATGCCAGGTAACCAAGAACTTGCTTTGCCTTACAGGAGTTCAGAGATTTAAGACTTGTAGGTATATCAATGTCAATGTTCAAAATAATATACTGTGAAGAAATTTTAGTAATAAAAATTGATGTGTCTAATATTTTGGTATATTCAGAATATAACTTTATTATATACAGGACTTGTTTTGGAACTAACCAAATAATATCAATAAAATAATACCTTATAAACATTCTTAGGTTTACAATCAACATTAACATTAAATTTGACATAATAATTAAATAGAGAAGATTATTTGTATCATTTACAAAATTATTTACTCTTTGAAAGTTTTGAGAGAAGTACAGATAACTAAATTTACTACTGTGAATTAGCAGTCACTACAATTTTAAACATATATTTAGTCAATGATGTGAATTCTGAAACTAATCACAACAAAGTATGCACCTTTACTGGGGGAAATAACTAAATGTGCTAAGAAAATTAGAAAACATTAATGAAAAATAATTTAAGTACCAGAATCTGGAAACTTGATTTTCCTACCACTCCTTCACAGTTTATGTAAAATAGCAGAACCTGATTTGTTTTTCAAATGCATATATAAGGTAACATATGAAAATGACACTCTCCAGGTGCCTTGCGGTGGTGGCAGAGGGGGTGGGGGGAGAAAGTTTAAAACCACTAGCCAGAAAAATATTTACTAGAGCATGAATACCAAACCAGTTTTTCTGAGACAGACAGACTGACAGACACAACACACACACACACACACACACACACACACACACACACACAGATTAACTTTGGCAAAATAAGATACTTTGTAGTTGGTGGTAAAGCACACTTATGAGTTGGCATCATATTATTCTATTTAATCATTTTACATTTTAAAGAACTGTGTGCGGAAAAGAGTGGAGAGTGTTATGTATTTGTAGGGAAAAACTCAAGCAAAATAACTGGGTCAACAAAAAAGGAAACTTCACTTGGACCTGAACCAGAAATTTCTTTGGAACTCAAGTTCTTTGAGCTCCTTAGCTTCCAGTGACTGTTTTGATTTCTTATCGAATAGACATAATAAGCTTTTCAAAATAGTTTGTTCTCAGTGGAGTTTGCTGTGGGATTTCAAAGCCTTTGTTCAATTTAGTTCATAGCAATTAACTTTTAAATCTTCCATTAATGCGTACAAAAATCATATTACTGCTGTTGCTGGAAGCTTCAGAAACATATTTCAACATTAAAATAAACTGAAAACATGAATTAATTGAAGGTTTCAGAAATGCACAGAGAAGATTAAATATCCACTTAGGGTGACTGTCCCTCAAATACTAATTCCTGTTTGCAAAATCTCTGACAAGTTGTTAGACTGCAATATCACCTACTTGATTACATGAGTGGATCATTCAGTAATAAAATTAGTGTACATAATCTCATGTCAATTCTATATTTCTATTAATTTGAACTGAAACTTAAATGTCCATTGGAAATGTTCTTCAATCAACAATACATGAAATTGCTATGGTCATACAGTCAAGGAAGTGGTTTGAAAAAAACTACAAATGTCCAAGTTTGAGATCTGACATGATAAAAATAGTGACAATTTATCATAACACACTAAATCTAATCAAAGATATTATAAGCACATAGTGAGTTTTAAGAGAGAGGGAGGAGAAGAAACAAAAACAAAAGTTAAAAAACCCTGCTGGCTAATAAGTGTAGAAAATGTTGAATTAGAAAATCACCATTTTGAAATCCCTTGCCATAAAACTAATTTTAGCCAGAGTCCCCACTAGATGCTAAAATCTTTGAAAGGGATGTTGGAGAGAATGTTATTTCATGATTATAAGTGTATCACTTGAGAGATTACTTAGTAATACATGGGGGAAAATGATTGTTCAGAATCAATGGAGACCTGTTTTTCAACATCTTATCTAAGTGACCTAATTTATCATCACCAATAGAGGTAAAACCTGTCTTTGTGCCTCAAGAATTGTCCTTGCCACACAAAACTCTTCAATTTGTATTTGGTCATGAGGGAACAACCTGACAAAATCCTGAATATGGACTATACTTCAAGGTACTCAGTCTAGCCTTTCAAATAAATTAGTACTATTTAGAAATAGATGACTGGAGGGGCTGATCTAGATCAAAAGACATTAACGATAATTAACAACAAATACAGTGGGCATATCTTGTTTGGCTTATGTTTTAGAAAAGTAGGATGAGAAGAAATGAAGAAGGAGGAGAAACAGCAGCAGCAGCTGTTGCTATAAAAGGCTTTTAAGGCTGTTTGAGTATATAATCTAAATTATATGCTTAATATCACTGTTAATTTCCAATAGAATTATAGATAATCTCCTTATATATGATAATGCATATATGAAGTAGGTATATGGTATATTTTAAGGTTTCCCAATGGCTTAGTGGTAGAGAATCTTGCCAATGCAGGTGACACAAGAGACAAAGATTCAATCCCTAGGTCAGGAAGTTCCCCTGGAGTAGGAAATGGCAACCCACTCAAGTATTCTTGCCTGGGAAATCCTAAGGATAGAGGAGCCTGACAGGCTACAGTCTGTGCTTGTATGCTAAGTCACTTCAGTTGTGTCTGACTCTTTGCGACACTACGGACTGTAGCTCTCCAGGCTCCTCTGTCCATGGGATTCTCCAGGCAAGAACACTGGCATCGGTTGCCATTTTCTTGCCTTCCGGACCTGGGGATCAAACCAATGTGTCTTATGTCTCCTACATTGGCAAGCAGGTACTTAGCAGTAACACCACCTGGGAAGCCTGATGGGCTACAACTCCATGTGTCACAAAGAGTCAGACAGGACTGAGTAACTGAGAACATACACACACACACACACACACACACACACACACACACACACATATGGTATATATATCTATGCAGAAAAATAATCTTATGCTTAGAAAGCACATACTGAAATATTTGTAGTTTAAATGTTATGAATTCTACAACATTCTTCTAAATTTATATATATCTAGTGGCTGAATTTTCAAAAAAGAGATGTGTATGTGTATAAAGACTAAAGTAAAATACTAAAATATGGTAAATTTTGATAAAGCATATGTATAATGATGTCATTATGCTGTCTTTTTGAATCATTTGAATATTTTAAACTATTCAAATTAAATTTGATAATGCTATACACATATAATTATAAAAAATATGACAAATTATAAAAATATATTAATAAAATACAAGTATTATATGTATTTGAAATTGAGTAAAAGGCAACATTTTTTTTAATCCATTTAACAATAAGTTACATATCAGCAACTTTGCTATTTGAGTATTTAGTCTCTGTTTCCTCTGTATTTTGTGATATATTCACAAATATATTAAGTCCAATAATTGAGTACTTATATATCTTCTTAAGTATATTTGCTGTATATAATTTCTGTTGACTTCTTTTAACAAAGATTTAAAAGAGTAGAAATAGTATGGTTAATCAGAGTTTTTGTATTTTTAAAGTACTCAAACATATAGTTAGTACTGTAGATAGCTGATTTGACTTTCTTAATGACCACGTTTTTTCTCTTCACCAATGGAAAGTAAAAAAATTAATAATAACTAAAATAATAAAGTAATAAAAGATGAAAATCAAAGAACATAGAAAAGAATCTACAGACACTTGACTATGTAGAGCAATATACACATTCTATTTATTATCAAAATTGAATAGTGATATAGCCAAAGCCCCAATAGAATGTAAAACCTAAGATGTGAGTAGGTATCAAGTAAGTGGAACAAGTTATTAGTCAAGAATGACAGATACATGTAGCTATTTCATTGTTTATATATCATCTCTGTGCCAAGGAAATAAACATGCTTTTTTTGTGTGGGATTATGATTTTCTTATTTATTTTGACAACTCTCCTAGAAAATTTCCCTTGAAGCAACAGTCTATTCTTTCTAAAATTTCTGACCCTATTTGCTCTGTGACAATCTCTGAGTATATAATTATCAAGCCCAATGCATGAAAAAGCTAGTAGGGCTTCTCAGTATTGACTTCCAACTTTAATGCTCTCTAAATTTTTACTTGTTAATATTGTCTGTTCCACACAGTGTTCATAGTCCATGGGCATCAATATTTTAATTCTCCTTTGTTGTAAATAGCAATATAATCTGTTTTCTCAGTTATCACTGGATTAATTCTAAAACTCCTCTTTGCTGTGTTATATTTCTGATTTCAACTTGAACCAATACCTTATTAAAACTGAACAAAAACAATAGGTTTAAATTCTCAACTTAGTGTCCCAAGGTCCTGCATTATTGATTTCTGTTTACAGATAAACACCTCATATTTGTCTTCTAAAAATTTACTCCATCTGAATATTTTCTTTTTGTTCTGGCTTCCTTTCTCAACATATTACTGCATATTTTCACTTCTTTTTGGTAATAACTCATGCCCTCCTCTTGATCTCACTTCTTACTTTAAATATTTAAAGAGAAGCCAATTTTTGCAATTGTGAAAATTTCTCAAAATATTTGAAGCCTGATCCTATGTATTTTCACTCATACTAATCAATTTTATTTATTATTGCTGGTCTTATTCAAATGCATATTATCAGAAAGTTCATAATATTATCAGGAAAACATTCTTTAGTTTTATCAGAAAAAAAAATGCCCTTCAGTTTTTACCTAAATTCTACATTGCTTATTGGTGGTAGTGGTGATATTCAGTTATTTAATCATGACTGATTCTCTGGGACCCCATGGGCTGTAGCCTGACAGTCTCCTTAGTCCTTGGGATGTCCCAGGCAAGAATACTGGAGTGGATTGCTATTTCTTTCCCTAGGGGATCTTCTTGGCCTAGGAACCAAACTTGTGTCTCCTGTACTGCAGGCAATTCTTTACCATTGAACCATCTGGGAAGCCCATATTGCTTATTAAGTTAGGCATACTCATTCCCCAAGCCTCTCATTTCACTTTATAAACATCTCATTTACTGTTTCAAATATACCATATTATGCATATTCCCTCCTGACTACACATTTCCAGGAATAATGACCATATTTTCATTAAACATACTCTTTGCTATTTGCATTCTTTCCTGCTGTTGTTTAGTTGCTAAGTTGTGTCCGACTCTTTAGGACCCCATGGACTGCAGTACACCAGGTTTCCCAGTCTTTCACTATCTCCCGGGAGTTTGCTCGCTGAGTTGATGATACTATCTAAGCATTTTTTTCCTCTGCTATCCCCCTTCTCCTTCAATATTTGCCTTCAATATTTCCCAGCATAAGTGTATTTTCCCATGAGTTGCTCTTTGCATTAGGTGGCCAAAGTATTGGAGATTCAGCCTCAGCATCAATCCTTCCAACAAATATTCAGGGTTGATTTCCTTTTGGATTGACTGGTTTGATCTCCTTGAAATCCAAGGGACTCTCAAGTGTCTTCCAGCACCACAATTCAAAATCATCGGTTCTTCAGCGTTCAGTCTTCTTTATGATGCAACTTCACATCCATACATGGCTACTGGAAAAAAAATCATAGTTTTGACTACATGAACATTTGTTGGCAAAGTGATGTCTCTGCTTTTTAATATTCTGTCTAGGTCTGTCATAGCTTTTCTTCCAAGGAGCAAGTGTTTTTAATTTCATGGATGTAGTCACTATCTACAGTGATTTTGGAGGCCAAGAAAATAAAATCTATCACGTCTTCCATTTTTTTCCCCATCTATTTGCCATGAAGTGATGGAACTGGATGCCATGATCTTAGTTTATTTTTAATGTTGACTTTCAACCCAGTTTTCTCACTCTTCTCTTTCATCCTCATAAATAGACTATTTCCTTTTGCACTTTCTGCCTTTACAGTGGTATCATTTACATATCTGACACTGTTGATATTTCTCCCAGCAATCTTGATTTCAGCTTATGCTTCATCCACCCTGGCATTTCACATGATGTGCTCTGCATATATATTAAATAAGCAAGGTGACAATATCTACTTAATACAAAATATGTTCTTAAAAACAAAGTGTTCTGGAAGAATGATTTCATCTAATCTCTAGTTATACAGTATTTTAAAAGAGGAAAAAAATTTTTCTTATCATATGGTAATACAATATATCATCTAAACTCTTCTGCATCATTATAGTGCTTCTAATGAGTTGATTTTTGATATAGCAACATGGGCAGATAAAGTTATTTTTACTTTAGAAAATCAGTCAGTTCAGTTCAGTCTCTCAGTCATTTCCGACTCTTCATAGCCCCATGGACTGCAGCACACTAGGGCTACCTGTCCTTCACCAACACCCCAAGTTTACTCAAATTGATGTCCACTGAGTCAGTGATTCCATCCAACCATCTCATCCTCTGTTGTCCCCTTCTCCTCCTGCCTTCAATCTTTCCCAGAATCAGGGTATTTTCAAATGAGCCAGTTCTTCAGGAGGCCAAAGTATTGTAGTTTCAGCCTCAGCATCAGTCCTTCCAATAAATATTCAGGACTGATTTCCTTTAGGATGGACTAGTTGGATCTCTTGCAGTCCAAGGGACTCTCAAGGCTTCTCCAACACTGTAGTTCAAAACCATCAATTCTTCGGCGCTCAGCTCTCTTCACAGTCCAACTCTCACATCCATACATGATGACTGGAAAAACCATAGCTTTGACTAAATGGACTTTGTTGGCAAAGTAATGTCTCTGCTTTTAAATACACAGTCTAGGTTGGTCATAACTTTTTTTCCAAGGATGAAGAGTCTTTTAATTTCTTGGCTGCAGTCACCACTTGCAGTGAGCCCCCAAAATAAAATCTGTCACTGTTTCTCCATCTATTTGCCATGAAGTGATGGAACTGGATGCCATGGTCTTAGTTTTCTAATTGTTGAGTTTTAAGCCAACTTTTTCACTCTCCTTTTTCACTTTCATCAAGAGGCTCTTTAATTCTTTCTTAAGAAAATAGTGTGGCTTTAACCATATCAACTCTACTTTTCTATTCCGATTCAGAAGGACTACAAATAAAAGAAATTTTCTTCTGAACACTTTACTAATAACTCTGTCTATATTTACATTCAGATGGACCAATATCCTGTCCAATAAGAATATATAAACAACAACAGTCAGTCTGTGATGAAAAAATGAATTCCATATAGAATCAAGTAATCATCTGTCTCTATAAATATAAAAGAAAAATAATAATCCCATTTCAGACTCAACTCCATTTTTGTTACATTTTAGGTAACAGTGCTAGTCTCAGTATATAAATGCGTAAAAAGTTGTCGTTATAACCAGTCATTATATAACTCCTTCTGTATATGAATCATTGCAATATTTTTGCCAAATTAAATTGTGGAGTCATGATCTAGATTATGTTAAAATCTAAGATATTTTCTAGATCTAAATAAACTATTAAAAAGAGCAAGAGATATTTCCTTTAGTGTGATGGTATTAAGTTGATCTGAAAGAATAACTTATCTCAAAGTTGTAATTAAAGTTTTCAAATTATCTGGAATAATTTACACCCACGCATTTGGGCATAGACACTGCAAACTTTTATGAGGTAATTCACTGATATTTATTGGAGCATGTCTATTGCAAATTTCATCTTTATTTTTATTACAGACAGTACTATTAAAAAAAATGCACCTAAATGAATGTCAGTGACTTGACTTTACATTTCAAGCTGTACAGTTTTTCTATTGTAATCCTTAGTGACATTAGTGTTATATTTAAAGTAAAAATATTCATCATGAACAAACCCATGCCAATGATGTGAAAATTAAATATTAAACAAACTTTCAATAATTTTAATATAATGTTTGAAAAAGTATACTATTTTCACTGTAGCTTTTTTGTTTCTTCACTTTTATTGTTTATTAAAGTTTTAAAAATTTATTTATTTTTAATTGAAAGATAATTGCTTTACAATATTGTCTTGGTTTCTACCATACATCAACATGAATCAGCCATAGAAATGCATATATCCCCTCTCTCCTGAACCTCCCTCATACCTCCCACCCTTTCCCACCACTCTAGGTTGTTACAGAGCCTATATTTTCGCCATTTTAAATTTTATATTTTTTAAGATCTTTTTTTTTGTGAAAAGATAAATTATAAAGTGTTTGGGAATATTGGTCATGAGAATTTTTATCCCAGCTTATTTATCCTGGATCTACTATAACAGTTCATGTTATGAAAGAAAACTTTTTAAGATTTAAGATGTCTGAACCACTTCACAGATTCAGAGAGGTTGGCCATAGTAACAAAGCATCAGTCAGTGAAGTTGCTCAATCATGTCCAACTCTTTGCAATCCCATGGACTGTAGCCTACCAGACTCCTCCATCTATGGAATTTTCCAGGCAAGAGTACTGGAGTGGGTTTCCATTTCCATAAACAATCTTTATTATTGTTTTATTATTCATTTCTGAATTTCCTCTAGTTTCTCTTCCAGCTCCTCCAAGTTCAGTCACTCCAAATAAACATCCCTATAGTTGCTCCCTCTAGGCCACCAAAGGATTAATTTTTACATTTTACTTGATTTCTTAGCAGTATTTGATGTTTTTTGATCATTTACTCCTTTAAACATCTTTACTTAGCTCCCATAGTATAACACTTAGGTTTTTAAACGTATTTTTATTTTGTCTGTTTTGGCTCTCTCTCTCTGGCTTCCAGTTCCAACTTTCTTAATGACTTCTCCTCTACCTGACTCATGAATGTCTCCCTTAATATAGGTCTATCTTTTATTATCTAATAATCTTTCTTGAGGATTGCATGCATTCCTAAGGCTTGACTGTTAATTTTATGCCAACAGATTTGAAATATTTTCTAACAGTGAGGACCTTACTTCTGACTTCTGTAACTACGTATTTAAATGTTGTCAGCATCTGAAATTTTTCCATGGATATTACAGAGTATTTGCTAAAATAGCATCTAAAAAGTTTACCATTTTCCCCTTTTCTAAGTATATTTCTTATTCTAAATTATCTTTCTCAGGAATTGATACACCTTTATAATACTTAGTGGCTTATGGCAGAAATCTCTAAATGTTCCTTAAATCTGTCTGCTCTTCTGCTTCTTCCTCTGAACCATTATGTGATTCTAAGCCCCTGGAAGAAAGGTTTAGACTGTGTGGGACTGTTTTGGTTAGTGCTGTGTATTGGTAGTGGTAAGGAAATTACTTTATAGGGACAATATCCTACAATACATAGGTGTGATCACTCATCTAGAGCCAGACATCCTGGAATGTGAAGTCAAGTGGGCCTTAGAAAGTATCACTACGAACAAAGCTAGTGGAGGTGATGGAATTCCAGTTGAGCTATTTCAAATCCTGAAAGATGATGCTGTGAAAGTGCTGCACTCAATATGCCAGCAAATTTGGAAAACTCAGCAGTGGCCACAGGACTGGAAAAGGTCAGTTCTCATTCTGATCCCAAAGAAAGGCAATGCCAAAGAATGCTCAAACTACTGCAAAATTGCACTCATCTCACATGCTAGTAAAGTTAATGCTCAAAATTCTCCAAGCCAGGCTTCAGCAGTACATGAACCATGAACTCCCTGATGTTCAAGCTGGTTTTAGAAAAGGCAGAGGAACCAGAGATCAAATTGCCACATCCGCTGGATCATGGAAAAAGCAAGAGAGTTCCAGAAAAACATCTATTTCTGCTTTATTGACTATGCCAAACCCTTTGACTGTGTGGATCACAATAAACTATGGAAAATTCTGAAAGAGATGGGCATACCAGAGCACCTGACCTGCCTCTTGAGAAATCTGTATGCAGGTCAGTAAGCAACAGTTAGAACTGGACATGGAACAACAGAGTGGTTCCAAATAGGAAAAGGAGTACATCAAGGCTGTATATTGTCACCCTGAAGTCCCTTGGACCTCAAGGAGATCCAACCAGTCCATTCTGAAGGAGATCAGCCCTGGGATTTCTTTAGAAGGAATGATGCTGAAGCTGAAATTCCAGTACTTTGGCCACCTCATGCAAAAAGTTGACTGATTGGAAAAGACTCTGATGCTGGGAAGGATTGGGGGCAGGAGAAGAAGGGGACCACAGAGGATGAGATGGCTGGATGGCATCACTGACTCAATGGATGTGATTCTGAGTGAACTCTGGGAGTTGGTGATGGACAGGAAGGCCTGGGGTGCTGCGATTCATGGGGTCGCAAAGAGTCGGACACGACTGAGCGACTGAAATGAACTGAACTGAAAGAATCTGGAAACTGGAGCTAACCACTGCTGGACCAGCTACAGCTGCGTGAAAGAAGTGCTTACTAATCCAGGTGATGCTGATGGGAAGAGTAGGCACCTCTGGTACTATTGACAGAAACTTAACAGAAAACCATAGGGAAGGGAAAAGGTAGTTTGGACTGTCCTAGTACCAAAATCTTGTAATGTTGATTAGAAGGGCTACCTTGAAGCTTAGAGATGATACTTTTATAACCATTATTTCTCAGTGTTTAGACACATTGAATAAATAACTAATTAGTCACTATGTTTTCTATCATGTCAACTATCCAGACTATGCTGCTGCTGCTGCTAAATTGCTTCAGTTGTGTCTGACTCTGTGTGACCCCATAGATGGCCGCCCACCAGGTTCCCCTGTCTCTGGGATTCTCCAGGCAAGAACTGAGTGGGTTGCCATTTCCTTCTCTAGTGCATGAAAGTGAAAGTGAAGCTGCTCAGTTGTGTCCAAATCAGCAACCCCATGGACTGCAGCCTACCAGGCCCCTCCGCCCATGGGATTCTCCAGGCAAGAGTACTGGAGTGGGTTGCCATTGCCTTCTCCAATCCAGATTATAGTCTCTTCATTATTTCTATTGTTACTTAAAAAAAAAAAAAATCACTAACCACATGATGTTACTCCCTCCTAAACCTTAGTATTTCTTTTTCTAACCTATGACCAATACAAACTCCTTTAGCAAGGGTCTTTATTAGACTGCCCTACTCTTACTTCCTTTTTTCTCTTGTATCTTTTTCTTTCTTTCAGCTACTGTGTTCTTTTCTGCTTCAAATGTAAATATTTGCAAAATATTTATCAGGTAAGTTCCTATTCATATTTCTTTCAGAGAAAATGTTACTTCTGAGTGACATTTCCTATTGCTTCAGTCCATATAAATTCCCCATTAAATTCTGTATATGAATATTTTCATAGCCATTCATATTCTATATCATAATATGCAATTATGTATTGATATAGATTAATATGATACATAAAGTAAATTTAAAATTCTAGAAGGGCATACACTGCACCAGTTTTTTTTTTTTTTCAATATAGTTGAACAAAGTTAGTAGAGGTGAGGAAATTCCAGTTGAACTATTTCAAATCCTGAGAGATGATGCTGTAAAAGTGCTGCACTCAATATGCCAGCAATTTTGGAAAACTCAGCAGTGGCCACAGGACTGGAAAAGGTCAGTTTTCATTCCGATCTCAAGGAAAGGCAGTGCCAAAGAATGCTCAAACTACCACCCAATTGCACTCATCTCACATGCTAGTAAAGTAATGCTCAAAATTCTCCAAGCCAGGCTTCAGCAATACGTGAACTGTGAACTTCCAGATGTTCAAGCTGGTTTTAGAAAAGGCAGAGGAACCAGAGATCAAATTGCCAACATCCAGTGGATCATGGAAAAAGCAAGAGAGTTCCAGAAAAAATCTATTTCTGCTTTATTGACTAAGCCAAAACCTTTGACTGTGTGCATCACAATAAACTGTGGAAAATTCTGAAAGAGATGGGCATACCAGATCACCTAACCTGCTTTTGCGAAACCTATGTGCAGGTCAGGAAGCAACAGTTAGAACCGGACATGGAACAACAGACTGGTTCCAAATAGGAAGAGGAGTACGTCAAAGCTGTATATTGTCACCCTGCTTATTTAACTTATATGCAGAGCACATCATGAGAAACACTGGGCTGGAGGAAGCACTGGCTGCAAATCAAGATCGCCAGGAGAAATATCAATCACCTCAGATATGCAGATGACACTACCCTTATGGCAGAAACTGAAGAAGAACTAAAGAGCCTCTTGATGAAAGTGAAAGAGGAGAGTGAAAAAGTTAGCTTTAAGCTCAGTATCCAGAAGACTAAGATCATGGCATCTGGTCCCATCACTTCATGGGAAATAGACGGGGAAACAGTGGAAACAGTGTCAGACTTTATTTTTCTGGGCTCCAAAATTACTGCAGATGTTGATTGCAGCCATGAAATTAAAAGATGCTTACTCCTTGGAAGAAAAGTTATGACTGACCTATATAGCATATTCAAAAGCAGAGACATTACTTTGCCAACAAAGGTCCGTCTAGTTAAGGCTATGGTTTTTCCACTGGTCCTGGATGGATGTGAAAGTTGGACTGTAAAGAAAACTGAGCGCTGTAGAATTGATGTTTTTGAACTGTGGTGTTGGAGAAGACTCTTGAAAGTCCCTTGGACTGCAAAGAAATTCAACTGGTCCATCCTAAATGAAATCAGTCCTGGGTGTTCATTGGAAGGACTGATGTTGGAGCTGAAACTCCAATACTTTGGTCACCTCATGCAGAGAGTTGACTTATTGAAAAGACCCTGATGCTGGGAAAGATTGAGGGCAGGAGGAGAAGGGGATGACAGAGGTTGAGATGGCTGGATGGCATCACGGTCTTGATGGACATGGGTTTGGGTGAACTCTTAGAATTGGTGATGACAAGAAGGCCTGGCGTGTTTTGGTTCATGGGGTCACAAAGAGTCAGACATGACTGAGCAACTGAATTGAATTGAACCTGAAATAAGAAATCTTGTGATAAAATAATGTTATAAAATGTGATTTCTTTACATTTTTATCTTTAAAAGGGCAAATTTATGCCTAGTGAACCAACATTAAAATCTTGACAGATTTATTAAATATGAATTTAAAATTTTAGCAATTTGATTATTAAATAAGTAATGTATAGAGTTGCTCATACAAATTGTGGAACTGTTAAATGCAAAAGACCAAATATGTTGATCATAAAGATTTTAAAGAATAAAGTATTACGCTAAAATTCAGGCAGCACATACAGTATCAAAATAAAAAGTTCTTAAAAGACTTAAAGTACCCTGTCCAAAAAGAATATTCTTTTGGAATTGCTGATGAAGAACAACACAAACTGAATGATTAGAAAAGAATGTACCCATAATAAGCAAATTTCTATCCAACAAGCCATATAGAAAAATAATGCATTCTATCCCACCTCTGTGTCTAGGAATATTTTTACATTGTAACATACCTGGTTAGGTACAAAACAGTAGTCTTATCCTCCTACTACAGTAGGCAGCCAATGTAGTCAGTTATAGAAATAAGCATGCTTTCACCACTGCAGGCCTAACTAAACCAAGCCCTTTATAAAAATCAATGATGCAGTCTTTCAGCAGTTTTGTGGTATCCTCAATGAAACACAGCTTACACTTTACCACTGAAATAGTCTCCAAGGTAGCTTCGTGTCGCAGGCAGGTTAACATTGTGGAATGAAGGTACTGCCTCATATCCATACCTGTTTACCACTTTGGTAAACTGAAAGTCACAAATGCAGAAGTTTCTCAAAATTTAAACACAGAGTTATCATTACTCAGTGATTCTCTTCTTAGGTATTTACTCAATAGAATAGAAACCCTATGTCCTCAAATAAGCAAATGTGTTTACTAATGTTTAGAGTTGTATTATTCATAATAGCCAAAAAGGGAAAACACCTAAATGTGTATTAAATGATGAATGAACAACATGGGATGTCCCCTTGAAATTGATTATTACTCTGTAGTCAAACATATTGAATTACTGATATTCATTACAACATGAACTGGCCTCAAAAGAAGCCAGACATGAAAGGCCACATATCGTATGATTCCATTTACATGAGATGTTCTAATAGGCCAATTTATAGAGACAGAAAACATATTATCTTGCCAGAATCTGAAGGGTAGGAAACTTAGAGAATGCCTGCTAAAGGACACAGATTTTCATTTTGAGGTGATGACAACATTCTGGAATTAGAAAGTGCTGATAGTTGGCCAGCTTTGTGAGTTTTCTAAAATTCACTGAACTGTGCATTCTAAAAGTGTGAATCACATGTGATATATTTCAATAATAAAAATATGAGAGGGAAAAGAGTGGAAGCAAGGCTTCAAATCAGAAGGAATTTAAAATTGTTTCTGTGAAAGATGAGAAGGGGCTGAACTATTGAAGAGGAGGAAACACTGGGTTAGATAGATGTTGAAAGGTTTGAGATGCATTTTTAACTGATATTTCTAATTGACATATAGATATTACTTAGGAATTCCAGCTCTTACTATTTATACTTTCAAATTGTCTTCAAGCCTGCTATACCATTTTTCCTTCAGGTACACTATACATTCCACCAAGAATTAGTCACCACTTGTTTCCTTTGCTATTTCATCTGACTGTAATACCTTCAATTTCATGTGACTGTAATACCTATCTCTTAATATTTTAAGATGTAAATTAAATTTACACTTCTTGAAATATTCCTTCAATATTGACCTCCCCTTCTTCCATTTAGAAGAGACTCTTCTTCTCTGCCCTCTCAGGTTTTCTCAGGTACCTTCTGTCTGGGGGAGAATAAATTTTCTTCTACCCTTTTAGGTTCTTCTGGCTGTTCTAAGAAATAAAATTGACATGAGACAGATTAACAGGAAAAAAAAATCAGACAAAAATTTAATAATACATAGACACAGGAGAGACTCAAGAGAAGAACTCACCAAAGTGGCTGAAACCTTCACCTTAAAGATTATCTTCAGCTGAAGACAAAACAGGATATTGGGGGTAGTGATTTGGGACTTCGAAAGGGAGGAAGGGAGTTCCCATGGAGAGCAAATGCAAATATTTGGTAAATAAATGTCTGCTGGGTCACACAGAGACAATGGAACAGTGTAAACTGATCTCTAGTTTCTGCAGTATTTCCTCTACCTAACCTAGCCCATATTCTTTCAGATATTTCTGATGATAACTCTGTGCTGGGAACAGGCTTTCTATCTGCATTGTTCTGGACAGTTAGAGGGACAGTCAAAATTTAGGGAGAAACTTGTTGACCTTGAGTTTCACAGTTGGAAAAATCTACATGTCACAGAGATGTTTGGGATGGCAAGTTTTGCTTCCTTACACTATGTCAGGTTTCCCAGGTGGCACTAGTGGCACTAGTAAAGAACCTGCTTGCCAATGAAAGAGATGAAAGAGACTGGTTTGATCTCTGAGTCAGGAAAATCCCTTGGAGAAGGGCATGGCAACCCACTCTAGTATTCTTGCCTGGAGAATCCCATGGACAGAGGAGCCTGGCAGACTACAGTTCATAGGGTCACAAAAAAGTCAGACACAACTGAAGCAACTTAGTTTGCATGCATGCACACACACAAACCCTAACCTTCCTTGAGTTGAAGAATGTATGCACTTGGCTTAACCCAACCACAGAGTATAAACATGCTGTAGCAGAAACTACACATTTTTAAACATCTTCATTCTTAATTCAACAAGACCTTCTGGATACATAGTTTGAAATTTTATATTAATAAATAAAGCTGGAATTGATAAAAAATATTTTCTTCTCTTTATAGTCTGTGTTCTTAATATACTTTAGCAGCATACATCCGATCTTCAGTTTTGGGGTTCTGTACTTAGAAATCACTTGCTTGCTAAACTTTCTTTGTTACCGCTTGCATACTCAGGGTGCTTCCCTCCGGGTGATTACTTGAGGTCAAAGGCAGTGCAAAATATTGGAGCCATCAGTGACCGCCTTCCCAGAAGAGGCTGAGCAAGGAGATGTTCCTCCTTCTTGCAGCCGGGATGCTGTAAACAAGCACATTGTTCATGGTCTATTTAGCATATGACATTTTTCTCATTTTGTGGATTTTGTTAGTGGTTTGCTTCTTAAAATGACCCCCAAGTGCAGCACTGAAGAGCTGCTGTTCTTAAGACTGTGATGGGTGATATGGAAAAATACATGTTAGACAAACTTCATTCATGCATGAGTTTTTGTGTTGTTGGTTGTGAATTTAATTTCTATGAATTAATGTTATATAATAAATAAGTCATCACTAAACAAAAATATATATTTTAAAAGATTATGTAACATATAGGAAAACAAAAAAAGAGTTTTATATTGATTAGTCTATGAAAATGTGACCAGAAGCTGGCAGGAGCCTAACTGTATTTCTTCTGTGAGCAATGGTTCGATATTTAATAAATCAGTATTGGCAGTGACTTTATAGATATACTACAGTGGCTAACAATAATTGTCAGGATACATAAAAGATTTTCATTCTTGTATGTAACAAAATATTGCATTTCACTTGTTTGCACTTTATATTTTCCTTTAATACTATAAAATACAAAGAAAAAGTTTAAATGCCATTAATTTATAAATTAGTTTTACTTTATTTTTTTAGATTCAATTAATTTATTGGCATAATTAGCATATATTTATTGATAACATTACAGAAGCAGTTGGCAAGTGAATGTACATATACACCAACTGAATGAATTTAAAAGAAACCTATACTTAGCATAATTAAATTATTAGTTCTGAGAAAGCCACATGGACTGTGGAGGCCATTGCAGCAAGCCAAAAGTCATGCATCCAATTCATTTTCTCACTGAAATAAAATGTCTGGAATTTTTCTATCTTATCAAGCTGAATCTATAGAGCAGATATTATGGCTATCAGGATTGCGTGACCCACTTATAATTTCAGCACTTGTGAAACATGGAGCAGATTGCCTCATGGTTTATAAAAAATAAAGAGAAAGTACAAATAAATTTTGTAAACAAAACAAGTCTCTGGGCTAACCATTTAAACTTTAATAAAACCTTTAAAATTTACATAAAGAGGATAAAGTGGTTAGTAATAAATTTAGAACATTTGACATTTATCTTTTTAAGAATGTTTTTTTAATCTTAGGCAGTTACTTAGCATGTTTAATGCAAACAATATGCTATTTTATATCCAAAAGTAGATATATACTCAAAAGTAGATGTATATTTTCCAAAATGAAAATATTAGTGTAATGAAACAAATGCATTATATACATAAAACAGATAAAGTTACTTTTCTTTCATAACGTTAATGCATTTGGAAGGTGGCCAAGACTATGACAGCTCCAGAAATGTATATTTGAACCTCTGACAGCCACCACAGTGTCTCAATTCACTAAGCAGAATTTCCTGCTGAAAATGTTTAAATTAGGACACTCTGATACCCGAAGATCATGTGTGTATGTAGATGTATGCTCACTGAAGTTAGAATAACTGACAAAACAGAAGAGATTAGGCACAAAAGGTGGCTATTGTTCTAAACGTTGTGCTCCCAAAGTAAGATGGAACAATATTCAGTCTTTGACTTGTTGAAGGAAAAACATCTTTCCCAAGATGAAAGATGAACATTATCATCTATAGTATCAGTGGACACAGCTTCATGCCCAACTCTTTGTGACCCCATGGACTCCAGCCCGCAAGGCTCCTCTGTCCATGTGATTTCCCAGTCAACAATACTGGAGTGGGTTGCCATTTCCTTCTCCAGGGGATCTTCCCAACACAGGGATCCTGAGCCATCTAGGAAGATCCCAAAACATGATAGTAACCCTGATTGTTAGACATTCTCTTTATTCAGAGTATGATGTCAATTAATATAAAATTATCTTAGATCCTATAATAGAAATTATTGACTGAATTATTTTAAACTTTTTCTTAATCAATACATTTCTTTGTTTGGAGGTATGTTAATTCAAGAAAGTCTTTCCAGAAAAGGTAAATATATTCCAGCTTGTATGCGCTACTGCTGCTAAGTTGCTTCAGTCGTGTCCGACTCTGTGCGACCCCATAGACGGCAGCCCATCAGGCTCCCCTGTCCCTGGGATTCTCCAGGCAAGAATACTGGAGTGGGTTGCCATTTCCTTCTCCAATGCATGAAAGTGAAAAGTGAAAGTGAAGTTGCTCAGTCGTGTCCTACTGTTCGCGACCCCATGGACTGCAGCTTACCAGGATTTGTTTGGAGGTATGTTAATTCAAGAAAGTCTTTCCAGAAAAGGTAAATATATTCCAGCTTGTATGCTGCTACTGCTGCTAAGTTGCTTCAGTCGTGTCCGACTCTGTGCGACCCCATAGACGGCAGCCCATCAGGCTCCCCTGTCCCTGGGATTCTCCAGGCAAGAATACTGGAGTGGGTTGCCATTTCCTTCTCCAATGCATGAAAGTGAAAAGTGAAAGTGAAGTTGCTCAGTCGTGTCCTACTGTTCGCGACCCCATGGACTGCAGCTTACCAGGCTCCTTCATCCATGGGATTTTCCAGGCAAGAGTACTGGAGTGGATTGCCATTGCCTTCTCCGCAGCTTGTATTGATGCTTTATCAAATGTATGTTCTCTTGCTACTGAGTCCCTTATATTATGGTTTCATATCCTGTCTTGCTCTACTGTCAGGGTCCAGCCCCGGTGGATCCAGGGTAATTTGAAGGGGAGACGGAATCAGCGTCCTAGGAAAAAGCCATTTAATTAAAAGTATAAAGAGAGATTAGAAAGGAATAGTGTACTAGGAAAATTAGTGGAGAAAAAGAGACTGAATAACTTGGTTTACATGGGATACCAATAAAACTTCAAGACAAGAAGCTTGCACGACCTACGTAGGCCATAGGCGTCTTTCCGTTCTCCCGAAGGAGAGGAGGCAGTGAGGCCTCCCCGGTCCAATCTTAGAAGCCCAGGCAAAATTAGCAGGCGTGGTGAGTACCCATGCTCCAGATGAGAATTCAGCCAGAAAAATGGAGACCAAGAAAGAAACGATACGGGGGAATCAGTCTTTCCAGAAACCGATCCATTTTCTTCATTTTCAGGTTTGCTTATATACTTTTTGTTATACATAGGAATTAATACAGAGTCACTTGGGGTCAGCAGACCTGACCCTTGTCAAAATCAGGTGCTTCATATAAAAGTATACAAAGGTGTTAGGGGTTTTACATCATCTGCTGGCCATGAGGCCTGCTGACATTTTATGGCCCTTTCTGATAACGGTCAGTCAACCAGAACACTTTTTTTTTCTGGGATGATTTTTTCTTAAACCAGGTTCAGTTCAGTCACTCAGTCATGTCCAACTCTTTGCGACGTCATGAATCGCAGCACGCCAGGCCTACCTGTCCATCACCAACTCCCAGAGTTCACCCAGACCCACGCCCATGGAGTCAGTGACGCCATCCAGCCACCTCATCCTCGATCGTTCCCTTCTCCTCCTGCCCCCAATCCCTCCCAGCATCAGAGTCTTTTCCACTGAGTCAACACTTCGCATGAGGTAGCCAAAATACTAGAGATTCAGCTTTAGCATCATTCCTTCCAAAGAAATCCCAGGGTTGATCTCCTTCAGAATGGACTG
>SJXQ01012147.1:107093-119580 GCA_006408695.1 Aepyceros melampus
TTGGATCTCCTTGCAGTCCAAGGGACTCTCAAGAGTCTTCTCCAACACCACAGTTCAAAAGCATCAATTCTTCAGTGCTCTGCCTTCTTTACAGTCCAACTCTCATATCCATACATGACTACTGGAAAAACCATAGCCTTGACTAGACGGACCTTAGTCGGCAAAGTAATATCTCTGCTTTTGAATATGCTATCTAGGTTGGTCACAACTTTTCTTCCAAGAAGTAAGCATCTTTTAATTTCATGGCTGTAGTCACCATCTGCAGTCATTTTGGAGCCCAGAAAAATAAAGTCTGACACTGTTTCCCCATCTATTTGCCATGAAGTGATGGGACCAGATGCCATGATCTTCGTTTTCTGAATGTTGAGCTTTAAGCCAACTTTTTCACTCTCCTCTTTCACTTTCATCAAGAGGCTCTTTAGTTCCTCTTCACTTTCTGCCATAAGGGTGGTGTCATCTGCATATCTGAGGTTATTGATATTTCTCCCAGCAATCTTGATTCCAGCTTGTGTTTCTTCCAGTCCAGCATTTCTCATGATGTACTCTGCATATAAGTTAAATAAGCAGGGTGACAATATACAGCCTTGACGTACTCCTTTTCCTATTTGGAGCCAGTCTGTTGTTCCATGTCCAATTCTAACTGTTGCTTTCTGACCTATACACAGATTTCTCAAGAGGCAGGTCAGGTGGTCTGGTATTCCCATCTCTTGAAGAATTTGTCACAGTTTATTGTGATCCACACAGTCAAAGGTGTTGGCATACTCAATAAAGCAGAAATAGATGTTTTTCTGGAACTCTCTTGCTTTTTTTCATGATCTGACAGATCTTGGCAATTTGATCTCTGGTTCCTCTGCCTTTTCTAAAACCAGCTTGAACATCTGGAAGCTCCTTACCTTGGATGAGGGATATCTCTACACCACCGCCCTTCTTGACCTTCAGTGTGGGATAGGTTTTCTAGGCCCTCCTTCACCCACACAGCCACAGCTCCTTGGACGTTGGGTTGCTCCTCCCGGCCACCACCCCTGGCCTTGGGAGTCGCCTCTGGCCTCGGGAGCCGCCTCTGGCCTCGGGTGCTACCTCTGGCCTCGGATGTGGTGTGGCTCCTCTCAGCCTTAGTGCGCCGCTCGCAGCAGCCGCCTGCACCTTAGTGCCACCCTCCAAATAAAGTTGCATTCCTATAGGGTGAGGGTGTAAGGGTTACAATCAAGAAAAGGAATTTACTTAGCCTAAGGTTTAACACGATTAATCCTAAAGGTTAATACTTATTTCTCCTATATGTTAGTTATATTCATTATAAGGACAGGGAATATGGAGATTTAGCAGCAAATATTGGCTCAACAAATGAAAAACCCTTCACCAATATAATTTCTAATCAACCCATTATACTATACTAATAATTTTCTAACTTCTCAAAAGAGTCTGTATTTAGAGTTTTTATTAAAGCATCTCATGCCTCTCATGGTTGGGAGGCTGTGAACAATCACATGTGGCGGGACGAACCTGCTCAGGCAGGCTAGAGAACCTTCAGAGGAGTTTGTAAGTTGAAACACTCTTGTCACGCCCAGGAATTTTTAGTAACTGGAGCTGCAGGTAACTCCTTTTCTGAGAGAGGTGGTGGGGGAACAGGCCCCCGTAAAGTCAGAGGTAAGGTGAGAGCATAAAACAGTAAAGTAGGCACTCTGGTTTTGAGGGTAGATGCTCGGGAGCAAGGGGGTCTCCTGAGGCTGGATCTCATCTTTGCATAATGCTGAGCCTCCTTCCTCATGACCTTTGCCAAGGGCGGAGTTCCTCAGGCTGGCTCCCGGCACTCTACTAATCAGTAAGGCCTTGTGGACCACTGCAATAAAATATCCTCACAAAAATGGCTGATCTCTAATTGAGACTGACTTCATGCATTAGTCTCAAAGTTTAAGTGGAAAATAAATGATAGGTGTGAAAGACTTTTTTTAAATTATTCTGTAAGAAAATTCAGGATCAGTGAAGCACAGAGTTAACTTACCCTGTATTAGTTATTTAGTCGTGTCTGATTCTTTGTGGCCCCATGGATTGTAGCTATCCAGTCTCCTCTGTCCATCAGAAATACTGGAGTGTGTTGCCATGCCCTTCTCTGGAATCTTCCAAACCCAGAGATCAAACCCAGGTCTCCTGCTTTATAGGCAGATTCTTTACCATCTGAGCCACCAGGGAGGCCCTAGAATGGGGTTTAAAAAAAAAAAAAAAAAAGGGCTTCCCGGATGGCTCCACAGGGAAAGAACCTGCCTGCAATTCAGGAGATACAGGGTTGTGAAGATACCCTGGATAAGGAAATGGCAACCCACTCCAGTAATCCTGCCTGAAAAGTCCCATGGACAGAGGAGCCTGACGGGCAAAGGAGCCTGACAGTCCATGGGGTGGCAAAGAGTCAGGCACGACTGAGCGCACACCCAGTGAAAGAGTCTCTGTTTCTTAAGAGCATAAAACAGTAAAGTAGGCACTCTGGTTTTGAGGGTAGATGCTCGGGAGCAAGGGGGTCTCCTGAGGCTGGATCTCATCTTTGCATAATGCTGAGCCTCCTTCCTCATGACCTTTGCCAAGGGCGGAGTTCCTCAGGCTGGCTCCCGGCACTCTACTAATCAGTAAGGCCTTGTGGACCACTGCAATAAAATATCCTCACAAAAATGGCTGATCTCTAATTGAGACTGACTTCATGCATTAGTCTCAAAGTTTAAGTGGAAAATAAATGATAGGTGTGAAAGACTTTTTTTAAATTATTCTGTAAGAAAATTCAGGATCAGTGAAGCACAGAGTTAACTTACCCTGTATTAGTTATTTAGTCGTGTCTGATTCTTTGTGGCCCCATGGATTGTAGCTATCCAGTCTCCTCTGTCCATCAGAAATACTGGAGTGTGTTGCCATGCCCTTCTCTGGAATCTTCCAAACCCAGAGATCAAACCCAGGTCTCCTGCTTTATAGGCAGATTCTTTACCATCTGAGCCACCAGGGAGGCCCTAGAATGGGGTTTAAAAAAAAAAAAAAAAAAGGGCTTCCCGGATGGCTCCACAGGGAAAGAACCTGCCTGCAATTCAGGAGATACAGGGTTGTGAAGATACCCTGGATAAGGAAATGGCAACCCACTCCAGTAATCCTGCCTGAAAAGTCCCATGGACAGAGGAGCCTGACGGGCAAAGGAGCCTGACAGTCCATGGGGTGGCAAAGAGTCAGGCACGACTGAGCGCACACCCAGTGAAAGAGTCTCTGTTTCTTTCTTTCTTTCTTTCTTTTTTTATATAGCCTTCTCAGTAAATACTAAAGTTGATAATTTAGTAAGAACCTGCCATTTACACCAGGAGAAAAAATGAAACTCATTTCAGAGTAAAGCCACATGTAGGAAAGGTCAGCTCAGGAGACAAATCAGCATTTTCTTCCTTCCTCGGTCCTTATACTGAATTAGTCTGCTGCTTCCCAGGTCATATGGAAAATACTACTGGGCTTCAGTTTGCTTCAGCAGCTTTCTATTTGTGCTAATATATTTCAACTTTTTCCTGTATTCTAATACATGCTGTCTTGGGTTCATCTCGCTTTCTCCTTCTGGAGTTTTACCCATAGGAATTCTTTGAATATAAGTGACATATCATAAGCACATTTGCCTAGTCCTCTCACATATTGCTGACATTTCAAAAATCAGATATAAATGACTGAGTGCTTATTATACATATATTCTAATTCTTTAGGTTGCAAATAGCCAAAAACTAGTTCAAACAGGCTAATGCATTTTATAGCAATTATGAGACTTTTTTCTAGACAAGGAAGCAGGGCATGCATCAGACACTGGAATGTAACACAGAGTCAATGGGAATATGGGATTCTGACTCACTTCCTGTCTATCTCTCATTTTCTCTCTCCTTATTTTTTCTTTCTTTCTTATCCTTCTCCTGTCAAAACACTCCTCTAAACATAAGACTCTAATATTAAGGATATATGATCAAGAACAAAGTTTTAACTGACAGAGTGTAAAATTGAACATGCATTTTAAGCAAAAAAACTACAGAAATTTATATTAGTTCAAATGAACATTAAAACAATTTACTTTCTTTTTTAAAATTTTCAATTTATTTATTTTCTTAATTGAAGGATAATTGGGTCATAGAATAGTTTTGGTTTCTGCCAAATATCAACATGAATCAGCCATAGGTATAAAATTTTATTTAGAAATAATCATTTGTTTTCCTATTTTCAGAAGTCATATTTTTGTTGACTTTATGAATATAAAATTGGTATCTAAAAGTTCTACTTTATTTCTACTCAACTCTCTAAAAACCAGAAATTACCTAGTGTAAGTCAGTTGACTGGAGTAATGACTCAATATGTGCTTTACTCATAACAAAAGCATTAGTTTGATATTTTCATGAACCTCTTAGATCTAGATACAATACCAAACAAATGATAATGGTGTATTTCTTTATCATGCAGGAAGGTAAACAAAGAAAACTTACACTATAAGTTAAAAGTTAAAATTAAGATATTTGTATAAATTAATAGATTTTATAATATGTAACATACCAGAGAACCTGTTTTATACTAGCCATCCAACAAATTATAGGAAACAAATTGTCCAGTTGTGAGCAATTAGCACTTTCAACTTTCATTTGTATATGGCTTGGAAAATGTAGAATATTCTTTTATCATAATGAGAATTAAATCTTAGACGTTATCATGAGTGCCACCAGTTTGGCAAGTTTTCATGCAAGTCAATGATCTGCAGTGTCAATTCTCTAAAATTATGGCTTAAAAATAGCACATCAGCCATTCATGGATTAATGTAAATCATTTAAAAGAACAGAGGAAACAAGTACATCACACTTAAATTATAAATTAGCAAAACCAATCTTTCCTGATTTACAGGTTGTTTTCTTTTTTTTTCCAACTGTTGTTGATTTCCATATAGAACTTCTGTCTTTGCTGCACTTATTGAGAAGGACCTAAACTTCAAACTAAAGTTACAATAGTTTAAAAACAGTTTATTTTTTATTAGAACACTAGATATATTTTCTTTGTGTTTCTATGAAATCATTTCTCATGAGAGGTTAAGGAATCAACCTAAGTTTATCTATAGTGGAAGATGTCCCTGGTTTGATTGAAAATTGGAAAACCAAAAATTAAAGTGAAATCCACCATCATTTCAGTTCAGTTCAGTCACTCAGTCGTCTCCAACTCTTTGCGACCCCATGAATCGCAGCACGCCAGGCCTCCCTGTCCATCACCAACTCCCAGAGTTCACTTAGACTCATGTCCATTGAGTCCGTGATGCCATCCAGCCATCTCATCCTTGGTCGTCCCCTTCTCCTCCTGAGCTCAATCCCTCCCAGCATCAGGGTCTTTTCCAGTGAGTCAACTCTTCACATGAGGTGGCCAAAGTACTGGAGCTTCAGCTTTAGCATCATTCCTTCCAAAGAAATCTCAGGGTTGATCTCCTTCAGAATGGACTGGTTGGATCTCCTTGCAGTCCAAGGGACTCTCAAGAATCTTCTCCAACACCATAGTTCAAAAGCATCAATTCTTCGGCGCTCAGCCTTCTTCACAGTCCTACTCTCACATCCATACATGACCACAGGAAAAACCATAGCCTTGACTAGACAGACCTTAGTCAGCAAAGTAATGTCTCTGCTTTTGAATATATTATTTAGGTTGGTCATAACTTTTCTTCCAAGGAGTAAGCGTCTTTTAATTTCATGGCTGCAGTCACCATCTGCAGTGATTTTGGAGCCCAAAAAAATACAGTCTGACACTGTTTCCACTGTTTCCCCATCTATTACCCATGAAGTGATGGGACCATATGCCATGATCTTCGTTTTCTGAATGTTGAGCTTTAAGCCAACTTTTTCACTCTCCTCTTTCACTTTTATCAAGAGGTTTTTTAGCTCCTCTTAACTTTCTGCCATAAGGGTGGTGTCATCTGCATATCTGAGGTGATTGATATTTCTCCCGGCAATCTTGATTCCAGCTTGTGTTTCTTCCAGTCCAGCATTTCTCATGATGTACTCTGCATATAAGTTAAATAAGCAGGGTGACAATATACAGCCTTGACGTACTCCTTTTCCTATTTGGAACCAGTCTGTTGTTCCATNTTAGCTCCTCCTCACTTTCTGCCATAAGGGTGGTGTCATCTGCATATCTGAGGTTATTGATATTTCTCCCGGCAATCTTGATTCCAGCTTGTGTTTCTTCCAGTCCAGCGTTTCTCATGATGTACTCTGCATATAAGTTAAATAAGCAGGGTGACAATATACAGCCTTGACGTACTCCTTTTCCTATTTGGAACCAGTCTGTTGTTCCATGTCCAGTTCTAACTGTTGCTTCCTGACCTGCATACAGATTTCTCAAGAGGCAGGTTAGGTGGTGGATCACAATAAACTGTGGAAAATTCTGAAAGAGATGGAAAATCCACCATATATATGTATATACACACACGCACACACATATATATATGTATACACACACACACACACACACACACACACACATATATATTTTTTAAGGCATTGTTTGTATACAATCCCTACCAATCAGGATCTTACTGTGTTCTCACTGATATACACAAGTAACCAACACATAAATGGTGGTCAAATGCAGCTTTCCTATTGGGCCAGGCAATTGGGCAAGAAGTCCCATACTATAGGGAAATTAATAGAGCTAAAGTGGGCAATACAGTATGCTCTCTCTTTGACCACAGCTGACTGAAAACCACTAAGAGTCTCTACAGAGTGTCCAGCATCCTTTGTGGCCCTAGAAAAATTAAATCCTTCCTGAATCACTCCTTGTTAAGTTATGCTACGTGCTTAGTCACTCAGTTGTGTCCAACTCTTTGCAACTATATGGACTGTAGCCTGCCAGACTTCTCTGTCCATGGGATTATCCAGGCAAGAGTACTAGAGTGGGTTGCCATACCCTCCTCCAAGGGATCTTGCCAACCCAGGGACTGAACTCAGTTCTACCATATTGCAGGCAAATTCTTTACCATTTGAGCTACCAGGGAAGCCCCTTGAGAAGATTAGTGCAAGGCATTTAGGTAAATATACTTTTCTATTGGGCTCCAAAATCACTGCAGATGGTGGCTGCAGTCATGAAATTAAAAGATGCTTGCTCCTTGGAAGAAAAGCTATGACCAACCTAGACAGCATATTAAAAAGCAGAGACATCACTTTGCCAACAAAATTCCATATAGTCAAAGCTATGGTTTTTGCAGTAGTCATGAATGGATGTGAGAGTTGGACTATAAAGAAAGGTGAGCACAGAAGAATTGATGCTTTTGAACTGTGGTGTTGGAGAAGACTTTGAGAGTCCCTTGAACTGCAAGGAGATCCATCCAGTCAAGCCTAAAGGAAATCAACCCTGAGTATTCAGTAGAAGGACTGATGCAGAAGCTGAAGCTCCAATACGTTGGCCAAAGTAAAGTACTGACTCATTGCAGAGAACTTTACTGCAAAGTAAAGATGCAAAGAACTGATTCATTGGAAAGACTCTGATGTTGGGAAAGATTGAAGGCAGGAGGAGAAGGGGATGACAGAGGAAGAGATGGTTGGATGGCATCATTGACTCAATGGACAAGAGTTTGAGCAGGCTCCAGGAGTTGGTGATGGACAGGAAAGCCTGATGTGCTGCAGTCCATGGGGTCACAAAGTCTGACATGACTGAGCAACTTAACTGAACTGAACTGATAACTCAAGAAGGCAAAAAAATATTCTGCAGTTCTGCATAAAAAATTTCATTGAACACAGTTTCTAGAACACCCACTGGGAAATATGTAATGTTTATTGGACATGATAACTCAGGCTTTTGCTCATCACATGACTACTTCCTTAAGTCAGTCAGGGTCAGATGGAGCTGTCAGTCCCTCCCCAGAACTTTCATATTAATAGACAGCAGAATGCCTGTACATCCCACCTCTATAAGTAGAGTCAAAGAATCCCTTTTATACACATTTTTTTTAAATTCCAATAAGCTATCCTTCTCACATTTTTTTCATAAAAACATAGTGCCTTAATTACTACATATGACTCAATATAGAGAGAAACTATTATCTTATGTACAATCTCCCCCCACAAAAAAAAAAAAAAATGTTAGAAAAGGAACTTTTTACAAACCTGCCTAGAAGGCACTGATATGTGTACTGGAAACCATTATCATTAGAATTGTTGCCTTTCAGGGAAGCTGACCCTAGAACTTGAGGTATATTTCTGTTGTCGTCAGTGAGTGTCCTCATCAAGACAGGTTCCTCTTGGTGGCAGTTAACTGAATATGAACTTGTGACTATGAACAGGAAGCTGGCAGCAAAAATGGTAACAGTCCTCTTGGTTGTGAACCTTTTGTGTTCAATTCTTTGTTTTATTTTATATTTTGAATCAACCCTGAAAGGTCAAAGTAGCACTCATTTTCCACCTTCTAGATTATTCTGAAAGCTAATTTCTAGAATAAAAGCCCTTTGTTTTTTGTTTAATTGAAATAAATAAAGATGAGTAACCGGCAAAATTACAGGAGATAACTATTAATAAAATGTGAACATAATGTTGATTATGCAGTCTGCTTGAATGTAAAAAATTTGATCATCTAATCAGAATTAGAAAAGGGATACTTGGATCCCATGGAATGTGGTAATGCACTTTTAGGAGTGCTGCTGGCACCTGTTCCTGAAATCAAGACAGGTTCCTCTTGGTGGCAGTTAACTGAATATGAACTTGTGACTATGAACAGGAAGCTGGCAGCAAAAATGGTAACAGTCCTCTTGGTTGTGAACCTTTTGTGTTCAATTCTTTGTTTTATTTTATATTTTGAATCAACCCTGAAAGGTCAAAGTAGCACTCATTTTCCACCTTCTAGATTATTCTGAAAGCTAATTTCTAGAATAAAAGCCCTTTGTTTTTTGTTTAATTGAAATAAATAAAGATGAGTAACCGGCAAAATTACAGGAGATAACTATTAATAAAATGTGAACATAATGTTGATTATGCAGTCTGCTTGAATGTAAAAAATTTGATCATCTAATCAGAATTAGAAAAGGGATACTTGGATCCCATGGAATGTGGTAATGCACTTTTAGGAGTGCTGCTGGCACCTGTTCCTGAATAAGATGTCAGACTGCTAGAAGCTTCCTACTTTTCAGTTAACAGAAGATAAGTTTCTATAACTGGTCTCTGCCATGGGGCAAGGAGCATTGCAACTTTGCCTTTGTGACTGCTTGAATTATCTTCCCATAGATCAAGATAATATATGGGAAATATGTCAAGCACTAATAGGAGAAGAGCAGGGAACACACATACACGTAGGGTTTTGGAGCAAATCCATGCACACTTCAGATAGCACTTTTCATGGAAATAGATCCTGGATCACTACTGAGACCTAACAGTTTGAATATCTTGAACTTGGGACAAGTATCAATGACTGTAACTACTAAAATGTTTGTCATAAATTGAGTGTTATCTGATTTACCTCTTCCCAATTTTTCTGGGGCAGGAGTATTCATCAAATGTAAGTTGGGAAAGTGAAGATCAGCTTCAACAGGCTCTGAATAACTGTATGAGCATAAAAACATAAATAACTGTATGAGCTGGTGACTCATTTCCCAGTATACCTCCTCTGATAGCAGTAGCTGTGTTAGTCACTCAGTCGTATCCAACTGTTTGCAACCCCATGAACTGTAGCCCGCCTGGCTCCTCTGTCCAGGGGACTCTCCAGGCAAGAATACTGGAGTGGATTGCCACTCCTTCTCCAGAGGATCTTCCTGACCCAGGGACTGAACCCAGGTCTCCTGCATTGCAGGTAGATTCTTTACTATCTGAACTACAGGGAAAATCCTCTTGGATGAACCACCACATTTGCCCCTACTCACATTAATTGCCTGTGAGTTATTTATTGACCATTTCAGATGATTGAATAGCAAAGCATTGAGCCTGATTTAAAGGTAATCCTGCATATTATATTGACACTAGGCAGTGATGGGCGGTATATTGTAGTGCAAAGCAGGGTGGCCAAGTCCCTGAGACTGAGGTTCTATGCCTGAAACACTATCCATATAAAAACAGTGGACAATCAGTTATGTTGGGTTGTGTCCATACTGATGTATATGACAATTTATCTTCCCTGAAATAAACACTTATCCTGGAGATGGATGTACTAGCTCTGTGCACTATATCTTTGTCAGTAGTAGCTCTCATGAAATTCCAAAATATCTTCACCTGCCTTACAATCTTGTTTCTGAACAACAAACTCATTTTACAGAAAAGAACACCAGACAATGGGATGATCTCAAAGGCTTATTTGACTTTATCATGTTTCTCCTGGAAAAGTAGCAACAGGTCTTCAGATAAATGGAATGGTCTCTAGAATACTCAGAGATCCAGCTGAGAATTCAATCTTACAACTTTTGAGGAGCTAGACCATAAAATTTGGTGTATGTTTTGATATGAGAAGCCTCATTTAGTGCTTTCATGTATTTCTAGTATATATGGGTCCACAAATATAGAGTAAAAGTGGAAATGTTAACCTTGCATAACTACAAACTTGCAAAATCTTTATTTTCATCTTCATTGTTAGCCTCCGCTAATTTAATTTTAAATTCTATTAAAATTAGAATTTTAATTTCTAAATGATAAATCTCTTTTTAGGGGTCTTAACAACCATCTCAATAAACTGGATGTTTCAGACCACCACTTGGTCATATTGGAGCTTTTTAAAATCCAGAAAATAAATTTTTAAAAGGATAATTTTGAGAACTCTATCATGATTATAAAGGAAAAAGGGATGCTGCAATATAATGTTGTCCAAAAATTGTATGTGTGCGCTAACCTTTGAGACAGTTGTCATAGTGATATGACTGGAACAACACAATGGAAAACAGACGTGGTGTTTCAGATATTTCAGGACAAAGTTCACTATCATACCTTAGTAAAGAATTTCATCCAGAGGCAATGTTGAATCTGTGTAAATGAAACATGAAATGGATAATGAGAATGAAAAACACAGCTCTCCTAATTTTTAAACAGTTAACATGACTGCTTAAATACATGTGAAGTGATGGTAACCAATTTAAAAGGATAAACGAGTTATGAACCATAGTAGCTGACTTTAACACATCTCTCTTTCAATAACCAAACAAGTATATGAATATCAATCAGCAGTTCATATGCCTTAATAAGTTATCAAATTGAACCGGGGATTAAAGCTGTGTCTTTTATGTCTCCTGCATTGGCAAGCAGGTTCTTTACCATTAATGCTACCTGGGACATCAAATACCAAACAGTCTCAAAAAGTTTTAAATTTTTGAGCATATTCTCTGACCACAGTAACAGTAATATTGAATAATAAAAATAAAACTGGAATAATACTAAAAGTTTGAAAAATAATTAACACATGTCTAAATAACCCAACTTCCCTAGTAGCACAGATGGTAAAGAATCCAACTGCAATTCAATAGATTTCAGTTCAGTCCCTGGGTTGGGAAGATCCCCTGGAGAAGGAAATGCAACCCACACCAGTATTCTTGCCAGGAGAGTCCCATAAACAGAGAAGCCTGGTGGGCTATAGTCCAAGGGTCACAAAGAGTCAGAGATGACAGAGCGACTAACACACACATACACAAATAACCCAGGGTTTAAGACAAGAGTATACTAGAAACAAGAAAATTTTTAACTGAGAGGTAAGGAAGATATGATATGTTAAATATTGTGAGATATAGCTAAATCAGTGTTCAGGGGAAAAAAAATGTGTAGCCTTCAATGAACATATTAAAGAAGACCGACTAAAATTCAATGATTTAGGCTTCCATCATTACAAGTGAGAAAATGAAAAACAAATCAAACTGAAGTATATTAAAGAGAAGTAAAATAAGGATAACAGAATAATCTAATGAAACAGAGGGCATGGGCAATAGAGAAAGCCAAATTTAAATGTTGTTATTTTGAAAAGGTTAATAAACATGTCATGAAGAGGGAAAAGAGAAAACATCATTATCAGAACAGTTATTAGAATAGAGAAGAATATATCAATTTATACCATATGGGCATCAAAACTGTTAGAGAATATTACAAAATTATATTAAACCAATAAATTTGGTATGTAATATGAATCTGTATGCAGGTCAGGAAGCAACAGTTAGAACTGGACATGGAACAACAGACTGGTTCCAAATAGGAAAAGGAGTACGTCAAGGCTGTATATTGTCACCCTGCTTATTTAACTTATATGCAGAATACATCATGAGAAATGCTGGACTGGAAGAAACACAAGCTGGAATCAAGATTACTGGGAGAAATATCAATAATCTCAGATATGCAGATGACACCACCCTTATGGCAGAAAGTGAGGAGGAGCTAAAAAGCCTCTTGTTGAAAGTGAAAGAGGAGAGTGGAAAAGTTGGCTTGAAGCTCAACATTCAGAAAACGAAGATCATGGCATCTGGCCCCATCACTTCATGGGAAATAGATGGGGAAACAGTAGAAACAGTGTCAGGCTTTGT